>DWGR01004033.1:0-11535 GCA_018247715.1 Heliconius burneyi | reverse complement strand
AAAAAGTGTAAGTTAGTACATAATCAACTTTTAATAGAAGGTTTCAGTTTAAACCTAGTAAAAAAATCACCCATAATGGAAACATTAGAATAAGTATATAACTGTACCTGTAAAATTAAAAATCTATTATGATCCAAATCAATGCCTTGTGACCTTAACATTTTAGCAACTTCCTTAAACTGTACTCGGCGGCCATCTAAAGTATAATGTGATGAATTATCTTTATTAGCAGTTCTGGATACTACAATTTCACTGTTAGGCACTACTGTGAATTCTTCACCTTCCTGTAAATGTATAGTATACGAGAATTGATACTAATTTTCACCAATAAAATTAATTATTATCAGCAAAATGTGAAGATAGGAACTAAGTTTGTGGAAGTGGGAACCAAGTGTTTAGTTTCTCACTATTCACCACTTTCCATCAAATTTTCAACAATCATACACAATATAAATTTGTTCAATAAATATTTTTAATAATATCTGAAATATTCATTTAAAAACATATATATTAATTTGCTTTGTTATTTAATGCTGCTTATACTAGATGGGAGACCTCTCACTCAGAGGAATGTGTAAGCACTAAGTTCCCTATTACTACCCATCTATTTGCAGGATGGTGGACAGCTAAAAAAAATATGAATGATTTACCCCATCAATAATCTGACAAAAATGTACTGCAACAGTAGCACTAGTAATATTTGGAAACTTGTTTGAAGAATGAATGAGTACAGAAATTTTTTTAGATCTAATTTTTGTTGCTCTGTATCCAAATACAAAAAGCATGGAATCTATAACGTTGCTTTTCCCACTTCCATTAGGACCAATTATTGCTGTAAAACTCTAGAATTAAAAAAAGAACATTATAAAGACAAAAGATACATAAAGAATAAAGTAAAACATAGGATTAATATCATCTTCATACAATAAATAATAAAAATAGAATAATTTTTAAATTAATTCATTTACCTTATGAAAAGGACCTAAAGATTGAACGCCTGCGTAACTCTTAAAGTTTTCGTTCACTATATGCGTAATGATCAACCTTGGTCCTGTTGTATCAAATGTAAGAGCTGGTTTGGGAGCCGGTGGTATATAGATATCACCAATGCGAACTCCACCTTCTTCATCATCAGATATGTGATCAATTTCATCATTATCATAATTCTCGCCGTTATGACCGTTTGAGGGACCCGGGTTTTCATCAATCTCCATTGGCTCATCTTCTCGTTTCTTCTTTGTTTTCTGCATTATTAAAATTTCACTTTATTTGAAATATATATAAGATATACTAGACAATGCGTCTCCCACACGAATAAGCTTACAAGCAAAGTTGTACGAGTTTAAAAAACAAATAATCGTTATTATAAAAACGCGGCTTTTGAATTTTAACTTTTACAGACATTGACGTAAAACATGACATTTGCCCAACAACGATTTCGTTCGAAAATTCAGAAATAAATAAATTTTAAAACTAGTTAAATTGTCTTTGAATTTATAAGCAGTTGATAGATAAGACAGAAAAAGGTTTCTGCAATAAATAAGAAAAAAATAATATACATTAGATCAACTTGAAATTAAATATTATGTATACTTACCAACTTAAAGTCAAATTACCTCAACTAACGTATATCTGCTACCGGGCTTTGAAAGTAACATTAGTTACACTATCGTATCAAAAAAATCTTTAAAAGCAAATAATCTTGTAAAGCTAAAGGTAAAAAAACCATTTTAAGGGATTTAACTCATGTAATGAGCTCAAAAAAATTTTTTTTTCATAAATTGCTTTCTAAATGTCTGGCATACGGTAGTAAAGTGATTTTTGAAAATTTGAATTCGTTTTAAAAATACACTAGGTAGAAGAAGCAACTGTTCGAAGCGTTGTATGGGAACTTGAAACTTTAAACGTGTTTTTCTCAAAACTGTGTTTTTTAAAACATTCCTGCATTGTATCTTAATAACGGCTGGACCGAATGCCTTGAAGTTTGAAGGGTTGTATTCTGTACATGTAAACGCATCGAATGAGCTATCGACGATCAAAAATTAAAAAACAAAACAAAAAAAAGCCGCTAAATCCGCGATTTTTTCAAATGTCCACCAAAAGTCTAATTTTTGGTATACTCATTTGACGATAGTTCATTTCGTGCATTAAGGCTCACAGATTAAAACGCCGTTTATTTTTTTTGTGATAAGCCGAAGTTAATCAGACGAAATCGTGGAGGAGGTGCGAGCCAATTTTTTCGAACTGGAGTTATCAGAACGCTGTAACTGATGTTCTACATCATATTTCTAACTACAAATTTATATCGATACTGTAAAAATATGTCAGTTAATGATAATTAACCTAATAAAGCTCTATCTATTTACTGGTCATAAAAAATCCTAAACGCCCAAGTAAGACAGGCTGTCACATGGGATTCCCCCACATGGGACCCCCTTAATACTATCTCGAAGCTTAATTACATTACAATGCAACAGAACCAAAATTCTATTTTTATATTAATATAAATAATTACACTGCAAAAAAATTAAGGATAAGACTATTTTTGAAAGTATGGTATGATATAGTTCTTTCAGAATGGCGTTCCCGAAATGGCACGTCCATTTAAGCACATATCATTTCGCCAATGTCATTGTTGTAGGTAAATGTGTTCTGTGGTCATTGTATGGAACAGACACGAAGGAGGTTATATGAAAGAAAATAGAATTTTTGCAAAGAAACTAAGCCGTTAATTACTACATATCTAATTTAAAAACGGATACAAATAGAATTTTATTAAAGAATTGAAAAAACATATTTATATAAGCCAATGTTACTTTGCTATTAAAAAAAAATTATAAAAAAATAAATAATAAGATAAAAAAATGTGATCATAAAAATACAATTAAAATGCATCAAATAATTTATTTTGATTAATAAACGTAATCTATCATAGTCAAAATGTCAAGTGTCTGAACTCTGAAGTGTCAAAGGAAGATGGCGAATCGGACAGTAAAAGACGCGAAATCTATTCGCGGTACAAATCCTCAATATTTAGTAGAAAAAATCATTAGATCTCGAATTTACGATTCTAAATATTGGAAAGAACAATGTTTTGCCTTAACAGCAGAATTACTTGTGGACAAAGCGATGGAGCTAAGATATGTAGGAGGCGTGCACGGCGGCTTCATTTATCCGACTCCGTTTCTATGTTTAGTGTTAAAAATGTTACAAATACAACCTGAAAAGGATATTGTAGTGGAATTTATTAAAAATGAAGAGTTTAAATACGTACGAGCTTTGGGTGCGTTTTATATGCGGCTAACTGGCTCTTCACTGGATTGTTACAAGTATTTAGAACCTCTATATAATGATAACAGAAAGTTACGGAGACAGAATCGGGAAGGACAGTTTGAAATAGTTCACATGGATGAATATATTGATGAACTACTACGCGAAGAGCGATTATGTGATGTGATTTTACCGCGAATTCAAAAGAGACATATATTAGAGGAAAATAATGAATTAGAGCATAAAGTATCTGCTCTTGATGACGACATGGATGATGATATGCCTTCTGAGGAAGAAGTCATCGATACTGAGACCAAAGAGAACAAAAGGGAGAAGGACACAACTGTTAGAAGAGATAGAGATAAGAGACGAGACAGGTATAGCATTTACCATTTTACATTAACAATATTGCTTTTAATTTCAACATTTATATGTTTAACTCTTTTCTTCTTTCTTTATCAAGAAGCTTTTAAAATTTTGCAATCCATTCATGATTAAATAGATCTTACAAATTTATTATCTGGAACTCTTCTTAGTAAGTTATTGAAAAAATTATAATAGGCCAATAAATAACAATTTAAGATTTTTTATATCATAATGTTTTATTATATCATGTTTTTATGAAAGTTAATATAACATTCTATAAAAATTAAAACTAAATTAAATCAACTTTACACTGTAGCCCCTACACAGAGGGAACTTTAAGACACTGTTGCCTACTATCCAACGAATCCTGAAGGCATAGCTCATGACATGTTGAGTCACTGAACTCCTCACCAAGCTTTGTTTTAGAACAGTGAAGAAATGAAAATGTAAATAAATATTTCATTTCCTCAAGCATCAAACTCATAACCAGTTATGTTTACAAATATTCTCAACATTCTTTAAAGCTATAATCCATACTTATAATAAAACAGTAAAATAAATTTTGTTTATAAAACATGCAAATATAAAGCAATCCTTATCTATACTTATAATAAATCTGTATTTGTTTGTGATAAATCTGTATTTTTAACCGATTCATTTATTCAATAATTATTTTGGATTCATTTTTGATATTGTATTATTCAATTTGATTTGGGTATTTTTTGTAATATGTAATCATTACAGTTATTTTACAAAGAATATTATAAATCCTTATCCAAATTAATAATTTACCATATAAGGCTGTTTCTGAACAAGTAAATTAAATTAGTCATTGACATCAACACATACAACTGTCAGTCAATTCTGTTTATTAAATGAATAATCATGTAGTTCAAGCAGGTGTTTAATAATGAAACTAAATTTCTATTGCCCGAAAAGTAATAAAGCTTTCAGTTTTTCCACTTTCAGATAATTTAAAATTTTAAACATAATTAATTAAAGATTACTTAAATTTGATTGTTTGCTTGTAATTTTGACCTCACTTTTCAAATTATCTTCTAGAGTTCTAACAAGTCCCGCTACATATTATTCTTTATAAATTTTGTAATATTATTTTCTTATTTAATTCCAGATCACGTGACCGTGAACGTCGCGACAAAGAACGCAAACGTGATCGCTCCAGAAGTAGAGAAAGAGAGCGACGTAGAGAGCGGGAAAGAGAGAGAGAACGCGAGAGGGAGCGAGACAGAGAACGTGTTCGTGAGCGGGACAGGGATAGGGAGAAGGAGAGGCGAGACCGACATGAAGCTGATAGAAGACGAGATAGAGGACGTTATTAAAATAATAAATGATTATGTAGTACATTTTCTGTTTTCTTATAATATAATTATAAAAGTGAAACGTAATTCAAATAATACACTAGTCAAAGAGGGCGAAGCCGCGAGCAGGTCCCTAGTAACTTAATAAAAATGAGATCAGAACATAGAAATTAAAATATTTCATTTCCTCAAGTGGGAATCGAACCCACAACCTGTGTTTTAGGGTCACACTTTGTACCCCTGTGTCATGACTGGCCTCACTATAAAAATAGTTTTCCAATTTAACCCATGGTTCCTGTGTACGTTCAACTGAACCAACTTTTTATCTTTATAATATTAGTATAAAAATAGATACTTAAGTTTTGTTAAATAAGTTTATATTAATTGACAATCTACTATGGAACTTAATGGTTTTGAATAAATAAAACAAATGTAATGCTAATGATAAAACAATATAAAATAATATTTATTGCTATTAAGTAAATACAACAATAATTTATAAATGAATCTCATTTTTATATACACATCATTTAAAATTTACACAACATTTACATTCGTTTTTATATCTTATTTTAGATTATGGAAATAAATTTGATAAATTGAATGACAAAGTGTTTTTCTAGCCTAACGCTGTAGGAGGATACAGGAGTAGGCAGAGAGAACTTAGTGTTAAGATAATCGCTTCTCATTTTCGTTGAGTTGGTGGACTGCAACGCTCCGCTTCGTCTATTTACCATAGCAAAGAAATATAAATATCTCGTTCAGAGTGTAACTATCTCGTTAACAGTCAAATGGTGTGGCCCTGAGCCACAACAGCCCCACGGTAGGATTAACGTATACCTATATAAATTTAATGTAAAAAAAATGTTTATATATTAAAAATATTTTAGAGAACGAAATTTGTAGCGTCTAGTAGATGTGCAAGAGGCGCGATTTTGCCTTGGTGCCTTGGACGGTTTCCAAGCGGCACGCGTTCGAGTCCCACTACATTAAGATTTTTATACGTTTTCTTTAATATATTTGAGATTAGAGTAGCTTTATAACCGATGTATTACATGTCCTTACTTAGGCAAGCATAATATTAAGCTATTTGGCAATCGAGATAATTTAGCTCAGGCAATGATATTGGAACTAAATAAATTATTTTAATATATCGACGGTTCCTATGTAAAGTATCGAAAGTGAAAAATCGTAATATTTTTAGTCCTCTTTTGAATTACTAAGAAACGTAGGTTAAATATTTTTTTTAATAAAAAAATATGTATGCGTTTTTAAAATGAGTATCTAATCGAAATCCCTGGTTCAAAAGAGCAATAAAAGAAATTTACAATTTTTTCAATTTCCTAGGGACCGTCGATATACCTGCAGTAGAAACTTGATTACTGGACTAATTGTTGTCGTTAGTCATCCGGATAATCGAATGTATAAAGAAAAGCTGGTTTTATGCATAGGTAGCACAAAATAGTTATATGTATATTAAAAAGAGCATGTACATATCAACGAAAATCATCGTTCATTAAGAAATTATTAACATTTCAACAATAACAATACAATTATTAACATACGATTTATACATACATACATATAAATATTCTTAGGTTTCATTGTAGTAAGTTCCGGATAATCGAAATTTCTACTGTATTACATTAAAATTTAATAAGAATTTTTGAATATTAAAAAATACTTCATATTTTTTTTATTATTTATTTACAACAATGCTACTTGAGGCTATTTATGTATATACATTGTTGGCGGACTCGACCATTTGGACAATTATTTATTTGATTAATTAATTGTTATTTTAATTATAAATGTGGTTAACACCTTATAATTACAATGGCCAGGAGCAGTGAAGGCAAGTTTTGTTATAACGGAAAGGGTACCTTTAAGCCTACATCTGAGGTCGCAAGTCCCAGGCACTGCTACATGCGTCACCAAATTTAGAGACCGTGGATAATATTAAGTAGTAACTACCATCCACTTCTGATGTGTCAATTTATGTTTTGTACCTTAGTAACATTATTTTTAATATATTTCACTTGTTATTTCTAACAGCATATATATTTTTTGATATTTCATAATTTTATAAAAAAATAAATGATAAAATATATAATCTCCACTGAATTTTATAGTAAAATATCTAATTTATTATTTTAATGTTTTTTAATAACCACATATTTGGGAACGGTAACATATATATTTAAGAAGTATAAGCTATATAATGTCATCTGATTTGATGACGAACTCCTTAAAACATTCTTGTCTGTTTAAGCATGTTTTTAGGGTTCCATACTTTTTAAGGAATAAAGAAACCCTTATAAGACCACTTTGTTGTCTAAGATCTTCTGGTTTTAATATGATTACCTTGCACTTAAAAAAGTATGAAAAAATACATTATTATATTATTAATATGACTCCATATATATTATTCCATAATATTCCATTTGTTAAGTCATTGTTGAAAATAATGATAATGGACTTTTTTATCGACTCAAGATAAAATGTGCATGCCCTTTAGAGTCCATTCTATATGTATATTGATTTCATATCTATAAAACTTTAAATATATATATATATATATGCATATATATATAAAATTTACAAATTTTAAATTAATAAAAAGGCTGAATGTGTATATGAAGAAGAGAAAATGTGAAATAAAAGTGAATTAATTATAAATAAAAGGATAGATATTACAGTACAATTCACAATTTCAACCATTTTACATTTTTTTTAGTTTGGATTGTTAGGAGCCACTTATAAAATACTACTATTAAATTAAAGCTGCAGTTCTGATTTTTTTGTATCCCGCAGATTAGGCAGAGGGAAATCTAGTGTTAAGATTTATCTTCTGTTCCTTGTTTATAAACAACACAATTGTTCCTTTACATCATTATTTTGTATATTTTACAATGAGAAAATTGTTTTTTACCAGCGATTATAAAATTTGTTTTAGACTATCTATTTTTTTAAAATACATCACAGATGATGATAAATTGATGACAGTGATAAATAACAATGCTTTTTTTAAATTCTGTACTTTTATACAAATTCTTTTATATGGACAAAATGAATACAGGTAATGAGATAAATATATTAAATAGTATTTGATAATTAGTTGAAATAACTAATTTAAGTTTCAGGCACTTCAACTATGTCATAATTTTTTTGTTATGAAATGGAATGTTATACTTTTACTTATAACATTTTTAAAAATAATTTGTGATGAAGCCATAAATTACGAACAGTATAATAAAATTAGTATACTGAAAATATTACACAGACATAATTTCATGACAAAATACATTTTCTTTTAATTTATGTTATCTGTACTTCTATTGATTTTGTTGTTTCAACTTCACGTATAAAGCAGTTTAGGCAGAGGGAACCTAGTCTTATACTCAGTTCCTCACTTTCTGCCAAATTTTCGAAGCATTCGGTGTACAGTGGTGGATCTCAACGTCGTGTTTTGCTTTGGTAACAGAATGAAGAAATGAACATATTAATAATCATTCATTCCTCCGAGAGGCAGTCGAACCAACTACCGTCGCGTTACAGTGCCCATGCGTAAAGACAGTCTCTTTTAATGATTGATTAACAAAAAATATTATTAAGTATAGCAATTATTTACTATATAACTCAGCACGTAAAACTAACACAGTAAAATAACAAATTCAAATAATATTTACCATTAAGTAACCACTAATCAACAATCGATTATTATCATGTGGAGTAAATTGTACATTACTTTTATTTATACCTACCCTATACAATTAATTTATTATCAGTTTTATTAAATAAATATTTTTATTTATATTTTAAAAACAATTAAAAAATAAGCACACTTTTAAGTTTAATTGAAATCGATATTGTTCATAATTATAATCGATATTTTTTTCATAATAACTTCACTCATCAGCATTATTTCGATTCATTGAGTTTTTTATAATGTCACTAAGTGTCACTGTAAGTTTTTGCTAGAAAGTTGGCGCGTGCATTATAAATATCCTTTCTTCTTCCTTTTTTATCCAATGCAGTAATCTATCTACAGCTCGAATCGCGTGATCTTTTTCCATTAGAGAATCAAATGTTACGTACAACTCGAAACCATTTGTCACCTTTAAGAGAATTAAAAAATATATAAATAATAAATATAAAAGAAGACAGAGTAAATATTCGAACCTATTGCTAAGATACTCCTTTCCCTACTCTCTACCGAATGCTGGACTCCCTTTGCCTCGTTGCCAAAGTGATGAAAAAAAATTAAATATTTCATTACACTCAGTAGGAATCGGCCCTACAACCGTCGCATTTACAGTCACATACATACTTGTGCCCCTGCACCAGTGTGGGTTCGATTTCCACTCAGGGAAATTAATTATTTCCATTTCTCAATTTTGGTTAAGAAAGTGCGGAAAGTTTGATTATGTTAAAAAATATACACACGCAAGTCCATTTATACACTTGATGTTTTTATGTGGTTGAACAAATATTTCGTAATAACTATCTCTACTAAAATAATATAATTGAGGCCGTCGTGGCGCACAGTCACGGTGCCTTACTAAGGGTGACCGTTGTGGTTTAGATTGCCACTGGAGGAATGAATTATCTGCATTTGCGTACTCTGCTAATAAAACAAAACGCGGCCTTGAGTTTCGCTACCAAACACGTCTCGCAAAATGGACGGCACGTAGGGAACAAAGTGTCTTAACACTATATTCCCTCTGCCTATTCCGCCATGCGGAATGCAAAGTGCAGCTTAAACGAAAACAAAAACAGTACATAAATATAATACTCACCCAAGCCAAAACAGTATCAAGAGAGTTCGATCTAAAAATCAACTTGGCAGGAGTTGATAAACAATGAATCTGACTACAAAACTGCCTGTAATTCTTAACATAGTCTATATCCGACAACTTTTCTATTTTCGTATCCTTTACATCACCCTCTTTATGTTTCAATCTGTAATCTTGAAGCCTATCCAAGCTAATAGGATCTGAAGTAAACAATTGTGCTGTAGATTTACATTTATACATAAAATGTCTTATTTCTGGAATAGCTATGTGTTTTAGAGGATTTGTGGTGGTAAGTTCTTTGTTTCTGTTTAGCGCGTCGTTTATGGCTACGAGGCAGTTTGAACGTCTAAGTTTCTCTGATATTGTGTGTTTCGCCTGTGATAACGGGAAGAAGGCATCTCTTTGTACTGTTAATAGAAGGAGGCACGCTTGACAGTCCTCTGATATGTAGGACACGTGGCCGTGGAGGAATCCTCTGTAATAATAGCGAAAATATTTTCATTGAAAAAAAAATATTGAAATGAAATTAATATTCAATATAAATATGAAATTCAGAACGTAAAGTAAAAAAAATGCCATTGTTTATATATTTTCTCCAAAATATATCAAGCTGAACAATATTATTAAATAACCAGCTTAATTTTTTTCTGCATATTAGGATCGACAAAGGCAACCTTGTGTCAAGACATTTAGTTTTATATTTTTATTTTATATGCTGGAATAAGTATTAAGAAATAAAATAACCACTTAATTATGAAAAAATATCTTAAATATATTCAATAAAAAAAAGCCATCGTGGCGCAACGGCACAAAGGTAAACTGTAACGCGACGGTTGTGACTCCGATCCCCATTCGAGGAAGTGCATAACATAACATGCAAAACATAAATAAAAAAGACGAACATGTATGCAAAGGCAGTCTTATTGCTTTAAGTAAACTCTACCAGACAACCTTTAAAACATTAGGGATTAGTTATAATGAAGATAAGGGGAACAACATCTCAATGTAAAATTTTATTTAAAGAAAATAAATATATAATAAAATAAATCAATAATATAAGATAAACTTACATAAAATATGTTTAATGTTTCTATACTAAATATATACATACTTATACGTGTGTTAAAATATATACATCAAAATATTTATTTATTTACGTTTATATTTCCATTTCTTCGCTCTGGTGTCGAGGTAAAGCCCGGCGATGAGTTCTGCCACTCAACACATAATGCCTCCAGAAATCGGCAGAAAGTGGGGAACGGGTGACTTAACATTAGGTACCCTCAGCCTATCCTGCTGTATGCGGGATACAGCGTGAAGCTGATTTTAATAAAAAAGTACTTACGTAGCATCAAACTTTGGCAAACATATGGGCGTCCAACTTTCAGCCGTCTTAAATGATTCAGAACTTCTAACCAAATTGAACAACAAATGAATATCCGATGGGTGTAGAGTATACTTCTTCATTCTAACCAGAGTTATCAACTGATTACCAGCTATCAATATTGCGAATACTAAATCTCTTATTTTATTACATGTAGAAGTTATAGCGTTTGTTATATTTTCCCTCGCTTTTTCGGGTAAGGGTAAGCATCTGACCGCACCGAGTAAGAACGCGGGGTCCTTCTCCATGAAAATAAGTAAATTATCTATTAATCTTTCAGCACCCGAGAGGAGTCTACGTAGATCGTAGTTACGACGCTGTTCAAATATTCTGTTTAACTGTGTTAGTGTCAGTACAGATACTATTTGATTGAAGGCGTACCTGAAAATAAATTTAAAAA
>DWGR01004032.1:0-11536 GCA_018247715.1 Heliconius burneyi | reverse complement strand
TCGTGGGCGGCGGCGATCACTTACTATCAGGTGACCCATACGCTCGTTTGCCATGCTTTTTCCATAAAAAAAAAAAAAAAAAAAAAAAATGGGTAAAAACACCGTGCAAACGAAACAATGGATTGAAAAATATTACTCGCACTCTTGTCCATCAAAAGCAACGATTTGTCGGTGGTTTGCCACCGTACCGACACAAATAACGCGGAACACTCGGGTAGACCTGTGGAAGCTGTTATACCGGAAAATGTGAGTGAAGTGACGAAAATTATAATGAAAGATCGTAAAGTGCAGCTCCGTGAGATTGCTGAGATGACACAGATATCATATGGAAGTGTATTTACTATCATTCATGAAAAATTGAGCATGAAAAATATTTTTTCCAAGTGGGTGCCTCGATTACTTTCGATGGAACAAAAACAGCAACGAGGCGATGATTCAGAAAGCTGTTTATCGCTATTTACTCGCAACAAAAAAGATTTCTTGCGTCGTTACGTGACCATGGACGAAACATGGATACATCACTACACTCGGGAGCCGAAGCGCCAGTCATGTGAGTGGCGCACAGCTGGCGAAAGCCGTCCGAAACGTCCGAAAACGCAGCAGTCAGTTGGCAAAGTCATGGCGTCAGTTCTTTGGGATACGCATGGCGTGATTTTCATTGACTTCCTCGAAAAGGGTAAATCGATCAACAGTGATTATTATATGGACTTACTGGTGCGCTTGAAGGAGGAAATCGCAAAAAAACGACCGCACATGCAGAGAAAAAAAATCCTTTTTCACTAAGACAATGCACCCTGCCGTCGGTGCCAAGTAAGACAAACAAGCTTAGTAATATGTAGTAAGGTCTAGATAAGGCTATGTAGTAAGGTCGTTGTAGCCTTAGCTTGACACCGACTTCAAAATTATAAAATCTTTGTAAAATTATTTTGGTACTTTTTTACTCGTTGCTAGAAGTCGGTTTTTCTTTTTGTTAAAAATTAATTTATTTTACTATTTTAAGTTATGAGTAGACCTTAAAAGGATGCTTTTTAAATGAGTGGTGGTGGTAGTAGTAGTCAACGAATGGTAGTGGTTGTCCTATGTAAAATTTCACTTAATTAGGTGCAAACACAACATGCAACATTGTGGTAGATTGAGAAGAACACACATATTAGAAATATTCGGGCGAATTAAGAACCTCTCCCTTTTTTGAAATCGGTTGAAAATGAGAAAATCCTCTTTTTTTTTGAGGTTTAAATAATAAAAAAATTCAAATTAAGAAAAATCATCTAAATCGGTTCACCCAGTCAAAACTTATTAGGTAATATAAAAAAAAATACAGTCGAATTGATAACCTCCTTTTCCTACAGAAGTCGGTTAAAAACAAAACAAATTCATGGAGAAAATTAGTTTATTGACATAAGATTACATATGATAATCACTAATTCATAAAAAGATTGGTGACATGATATATTTATATAGACAAGAAATTGAGCTAACTTTCGTAAAATGTACCATGTACGAACAGCGAGACCCAATCTCCTCGTTATATAATATTTTTATGAGTGAGCAAAAATGTGTTTGCGGTTTCTGTCAACAGTGAATTTAATGCGTAATAGATTTTTATACAATCCATTAAAATTATACAAAAATATTATAATATTGAGAAATAGCTCAAAAATCAGCTGTTTTTCTTCGTTACATTTAAAAGAATATATATATGTTTATATGACAATATGTAAAAGATAAATTTCATTTGTTGTCTTCCCTATGGACTAACATTATAGAAATATACCCTTAATATGTATGTCAAAAATGTTAGTTCTTAGCTAAGAATTTCATTATTGTAGAATCTTATGAGTTCTTCTCTTCGCAATTGATGTAGGCGTTTTTGATTAAAGATCATCATTATAGTAAATATATATATATATATATATATATATATATATATATATATATATATATATATATATATATATATATATCAATATTACAATAATTTTGGGCGATAGACAAAAAGCCTTCAAAATTCTTCTGGCTTCTTGTTTTTTGTTCTAAGAAGAATAAAATATTTTGAATAATTAAAATCGATGTTGAATTTCTTGTTTATCAATCAACATTACAGTAAAATTGAATACAAGTACTTATTTTAATGTAAAGTAGATTAACAACAAAGAAATTTCAAAAATGAAGATTGACGATAGCCTATCGTATAAGAAAAAAAACAAAAGATAATTAAAAATATTTACATGACAATCAAAATACAGAAGATTGTTAAATTTAACAAGATATTATAAATATGTTTTTAGATATAAAAATAACAAAACTGCTACAAAATTGAATATCTTCTTTATCTTCTTAGCGAGTAGTCTTCGTTTGTTATATACTAAATTTTATAGTTTCCGATTGTTTGGTATTTTTATATACACGAATACCAACGAACCAGTCAACTATAAATCCAGTATAAGGTGAATATACTTCACCATTGTCATCCATACAGCGTTAAGTAGACAGTGCCATTGAGTAAAAAAGCATTGACTTCTTTTTCATAAAACTTTGTAGCTGCCTGACTTAACAACAGTTTCTTTAATAAACAGTCTCTCTAGATTTTTAATAAATTATAATTAAGAGCTCTTAATTAGGTTTTTACAAGAATATTTAATAGACAGTTCTACATAGCCTTAGACATTTTTAAGATAGAAATATGATCTTACCTTAAAAGATATTTCAAAAAGTAACTTTCAACTCAGTAAAAATTCTTTGAAATATCTATTTAGAATTATGGAAAATAATTCGAGATCATTATAACTCTGAGCGTTTCTGCGAAAAAATCATATTCTATATATTTTCAAAATTGTTGTTATGCGCCACAGATTTTTGTTGTCCGTGCCTTTTTTTTAACCGACTTCTGTAAGAAAAGGAGGTTATCAATTCGACTGTATTTTTTTTTCTATTTAATTGATTACTAAAGCTTTATTAAATGAAACTATTTTAACTTTGCAGACTACTGCAAAGTGTTCGAAACGTCGGGTTTCTAAAAATGTAATTATCCAAATATACGCGATTAGTCCGGTTAAAATAGTTTCATTTAATATGTGTAATAATCGTGAAAATCAAAGATTTGATTATTAAAGCTGTTGTTTTTTCTTTTTCAAATGTGGAGTGGACATTAACTATATCTTGAATGGTCTGCGTTTACTTTTGTCAAACTCGAGTTTGTGGCCGCTGATCACGTTGATCGCGGTGGTAGCTGGTTACATAATACGTTTATTGCCTCCTCATCTCTGCAGGAAATGGCCATCTTGAAGTTGTGTTCCACTATATCAGTCACGGAAAGCGTCATTCGCGGCGTCAGTGTAGTGTTATTTACATTTGAAGATATCTAAATATGAAAAATCTACGAAATACTTGCGGCTGGAAAAGGAAAAGATTATCAAAATTATGTAATTTTAAGTAATTTCATTAATTATTTATACATTGTTTTATAAATAACATCTCTTAATAACTAAATGCAACAAGTGTAAGTACAAACAGACACAGCAATGTTATATTTAAATGGAAATCTGTAAAGTACATTATTACATTTCGTTACTGAGTGACTGATCAGACAGCAGCTATCAGATAGAGCACAGAAAAAACTTGACAATTGTTGAAGATAAGTTACTTTCAATTAGATTACATTTCTTAATAACTTCTAACAGCTGCCGTAAAATCTTATGACATTGCCGAAAATTACTAAATCTCTTAAAATTTATAGATATACAAAGTGAAAAAAGAGCGTTATAATACCAAATACTTCTGTACCATCCAAATCCGGGAAATGAGCAAATATATCTTGATATCTCGATTTTAAAAACGTTAAGATTTGAAAGATATCTTCACTCACCCCCCGAATTATATATATTGCTGTACTTTCATATCTGTACACCAAATTACAATAAATTTTATTTTTTATTTCACCTGCACCTCATAAATTCTGCCCGACGTTGATGAAATAGTAATAAGATTTAGTGACATCTATTGAAGGTGAGTGACATTTTATATTAGGCAGCGCCTTGAATAGATGTCATAAAACCTAAATTACATTGCATAAGCGTTGGTTCTGAAAAAAAAAGGATCCAGTTAAAAGCAGCTGTTAATTTACTAATGATACTATGTACACGAGATTCAATTTCTTCAATAAACTCTTAAATTAACTAAAAGATTTACAGATTTTATACATTATAGGTATTTTTAGCGCTTCCGGTGCCAATCTTTTCTTAATAAATGAAATAAAATTAAATAATTTCTACATCTTATAGATTTGTGACGCAGTTGTAATAAGATTTAGTGACAATTGTTGAAGGTGAGAGACTTTTGAATTAGGCAATACTACCTTGAACAATTGTGAGAAAATCCAAAATCCAAAAAATCTTGAAAAATGCTGATCCTGTTAAAAAAAATAAAATTTAAAGCAAAAATAAAATGGAGAACTATATACATTTCGATAATAGATCCTATTTGCCGTATTCAGCAACGATTAGGAAACTGGATTTTTATTGTGTGACATTTACTCTAATAAATACATAAACATTAAAGTAATAATAAATCAATACATTTAAATCTAATAAATATCTTTTCTAGTTACGTGAGTTACATATTCTTAGAAAAAATAAAATGAAGCTCTATAAATTAAACAATGATATATATATAATTAAAATATTGTATATTATAAATTTGATAATTTTTCTTCTCCGCATCATGTTGAATTTGTTCTATTACTGATGTATGTTATAATAAGATTTAGTGACAAGTATTGAAGGCGAGTGTCGGTTGAATTCGGCAATCCTACCTTGAACAGTTGTCATAAAACCTTAATTACATTGTTGAAAAATGGCGGTCCTGATGGATAAACATATGATTTAGATTAAAAAGAGAGATTGAGAAGAAAGCATTTTAACTGTCAGCTCTGAGCCTCATTAATACAATTTACTTTTAGCGCTTCCCATACCAACGTTTCTTAAATACATGAGATTATATTAATTAATATTATTTCTCATTCAAAAATGCTGGTCCTGATGAGAAATTTAAGATCCAAATAAAGAAAAGTTGAAAAACGTAGGTCCTCTATTAATTCTTCTCAAAGATTGCAGAATTGGTCTTATTAGTGATGTAACTGTAATAAGATTTAGTGACAAATATTGAAGGTGAGAGACGTTTGAATTAGTCAATGCTACCTAGAACAGTTGTCAGAAAACCTGAATTACATTGCTGTAAGCTGTTGGTTGTGATGAAAAATTTAGAATGACAGATAAAAAATATTATTAACAAATGAAGTTAACTTATCAACCGACAACGCACCTGTAGCTCTTCTGGTGTTACACGGGGTGGTGGGCGGCGGTGATCACTTACCATCAGGTGTCCCGTACGCGAATTTGCCTTTTTCTATATATAAAAAAGATAATAATGTTATTAATTGCAAAACAGTACTTATGCTTTGGGGCAATTGTAAGAGGTAACTTACTTTACCAATTAGGTAGAATGTTAGGGATACTATTGAAAAAATTTAAATAAATACAATTTGACAAAGAAATATATATGTCATAAACATAATTATATTAAAAATATACAACTAAAAATAGTAAAATAATATACCTACATCCTGTTGTATCGTATTTTTTGCTGAAATTGTAATCAGTTAGTGGGATCAGTTAATGGTCTGTCTTTATAAAATAGACTACCATAACTGTTCCCATAAAACCTTAATTACATCGCTGGAAAATGGTGATCCTGTTGAAATATAACAAAACAAAAACTAACTAAATGTACTCTATTAAAATCACTGACAAGGTTTGATAGTATTCTAGTATACATCTTGGAAGATTTAATATTATTTACAAGTGGAAATTTATTAATTTGTTTTAAGTACCGTGGTCCCGCAGCTTATCGTACATCTCCAATAACTCCCCTCACCTCAACTATAGCCACTAAAGCTAGTAGTACTAAAATGAGGGAAAATGTGGAAATGCCGATTTCATCGAACACAACTATACATTTTTGTAGTAATCGAATTACATAATGCGTCTTTCAAGATTTAATATTATTTCCGAGTTGAAACATATTGATTTGTTTCAAGTCAATTCCGTTGTTCCGCAGCTTGTCGTACATCCACGATAATTTCCCTCACCTTAACTATAGCCATTAAAGCTAAAGTACTAAGGTGACGAAAAATATGCGAATGCCGTTAATATGTAACAGAATTATATTCTTATACTTATAAATTGTATATAAATAAATACAAAAAGTCGTTATGTGACTATAAAACCGATATACGGTTAGGAAGGGCTTATATTACAATAATAAAGTGAATAAGTTACATAAATATTTCGATCTTCCTATTGTTATATATAATTGTTATTTGGAAAACGTATAAAAATTTTAACGTAGTGGGACTCCAACCCGCGCCTCTTGAAAACCGACCAGACGCTCTGACCACTAAGTCCTAGAACTAGTTCGTTCGTTTCTAGAAGTTTGATTATTTCGCATCAAGTGCAGTAATTATTATTTGATTATTTTGTTACCTTAGCGAGACTCACTGTTACATTAAAATCTATATACCTTTTACATTTTTCTAGCATTTACTGTGATGGTTTTTAGATATCCATCTTTTGTTAACCCTGTATTATGTTAAATGAATCACTAACACAATACAGCGAGAACAAAAATAGATATGGCTATTATTTCTGAAGAAAACAGCTTCTTGTTTCGTGTATTGTAAAACAAGGCCGTGACTGTAAAATGGACGAGCGACAACTGTTCTCTAGACAGACACCCAAATCACAGCCCCGACTGTATTTCAACTTCTTGATGCTCTTACGTGACGAGTCGTACAATTTCTATATGTATTTATTTCATTTTAAAAGTATTTACAATGGCATCTACACTGATTTTCACAAAAAAATGTGTATATACCAAAGTAATAGTTCCAATTTCCCTTTTCTCTCCTGAAAAAGGTAAAGACATTTTATAAAATATGATTGTTTTTTTGTTTGATTGAGTATATAATGTTTTTAAATGATATGTAAGATATTTTGTCACAAAATAAAACTATACAAACCTAAATATTGAAATGAATAACTTAACATTAAATTACATATTATCATAAAGTCTAATTATAATTTTCAATATAATGTTTATAATATGTTGTTGATCATTTACAATAATTGATAAAAAAATAAATAAATGAGCTTCACCTTCACCTTCAGAGGGAACCTAGTGTTAAGACACTCCGTTCCTCACTTCATGCCGAATTTTGGAGGCATTGCGTGTTGGCCACACTCTTGTACAGTTGTGCCACGACGGCCTCGATCAACAAGTACATATATAAATATAATTCATATATAGCGTCACTGCGGTCTAAATTTATGTTAAATGTCTTTTCTTGCTGCGCTGGCTTTTGCTGCAAATTAGAAACCTCACAAGTTTCTGTCTCTTTTATATATAGTATTTTAAAAACACTATAAATTAAAAGTGACGGAAGATACGAGATTACCAACAAAATGTTGTTCGAGTAGATATCCCGATTCTTTGATACCTAAAGTTGCTGTAGAAAAGAGTTTAGAACTACATAATATTCTTTTTGTTTTTTATAATTTTCATGTTGCATCCCTAACATAGCCAGGTAGGCAGAGGGAACTTGGGAACATAGTCTTGACACACTCTGTTCCCATTAAGACTTCCGCTCTTCGTTTTCCGCCGAATTCTCGAGGCATTGTGTGCTTAGTATGGTAACTGAACACTGTGATTTGCCTTGTATTATCAGTGCGACGAAATGAAAGTTATTAATATTTATTTTTTTGAATGATCAAAAGCTGAACAAATTTTGATAAAGATTGTAGATACTGATAGCTTGTGAGATGAATTAACAATTTGATTGCTTTGTACAAGTATACTACTTCCAGTAAGTGCATTTCATGACTAAAATGCATGGATCACTTAACAAGAACTGCAAGCAAAATTATTATTTGTTAATTTCTTGTCTGTCTGTCTGTCCGTCTGACTGTATGTATGATCACGTTTATCTCCGCTTGTTTTAATTGAGCATTTAAAGTTTGTTTTATCAAAATAAGTTCATTAAAAAAAATTGCGTCATTTGAATGAACTCAAGGCATTAGTTTGCCTACAAATACATAGCAATCCATATCTATACCTATACTTATAAAAAATCTGTATTTGTTTGTAATAAATCTGTATTTTTAACCGACTTTCAAAACCAGGAGGGGGGTTTTAATTAATTATTTTCCTTTCGATATTAAATTCATTTAGTTCATTCGATTTTGATAGTAGATTATTCGACTCTATTTGGGTATTTTTTATAAAGAAACGTGTGTTTGCTTGCGGAAAGCACAATTTGATGACGTGAAAATGATGATGAAGACCATAAATGGCCTATGTAGTTGTAATAATTATTTTTACTGTAATACAAGGAACAATATTATTAAGCCGCCGCGAGCGGGTCGCTAGTATTTCATATAAAATAAACAAAAAGTTTTACAATATAACAAATATGATGATATGATGATATTTGCGTTCAGGTGATAGCAAATGATGTGGTCGATGAACATGTCTTGTGCAGAATAAGTCAATAAAAAATTGACATCTTCACTTGTGCCCAAAACATGTTCACATCTCCACCTATCATTCTTTTTTTTTTAATTTCTGAAAATATTTTATTTTAGTATTTACGTATCCATTCCTTTGTTGTGGAGTAAGGTGCAGACCAATAGGTCGGGTCACATATATTCTGTAGGGGGTATCACCATTGAACTCTACATCAATATGGAACACCACCTATTAACCTACGTTATCCTAAATTGATAATACAAATTAAAAATGTTATAAACAAAAATACAACAATATGTACATATTTACATTTCAAAGTTTACACATTTACATATATATATAAAGTCTTAAAAATATATATACAGTATTAAATTAATTAATAATTATTTATTTTAAAATTAATAATAATTATTAATAATACTTTAATAGTAAAATTACAAAATTTCTAATATACCCGTACAAGCTTATATCTAGTTTTGTACACAATATGAAAATACAAAATATAGTTTTCACTATAATACATCTAACAAATTAGTAAGGGTAGAATTCCCACGCTAATCTTTATTATCTTTTTATTGTTTATCTTAGTGTTTATCTTATTATATTTAATTTATAATATTTAATTTTTAATACAATTGCCGTCGTGGCGTAGCGGCACTAGGGTGTGACTGTAACGCGACAGTTGTGGGTTCGATTCCTACTCGAGGAAATGAACTATTTATTAACATTGATATTTCCATTTCTTCGCTCTGGTGACAAGGCAAAGCGCGGCGTTGAGTTCTGCCACTCAACACGCAATGCCTCCAGAATTGGGAAGAAAGTGGGGAACCCCGCTGTGTGCGGGCTACAGCGTGAAGCTGATTTATTTATTTGATTACAATAATTACAAATATATCTGTTTTTTATTTTGTATTTATATAATATACTCTTAGCTACAAATAATTAAATAATAAATTTTAAACAAAAAATATATTATATATTATCGCTAAAGATTTTGACACAAATTATAAAAAGTAAGGCTGATTAAATTGAGGCTGTACAAATACATACTTAAAAATATGGTACCATGCTACTTACAAATTTAATATATTGCATGATGATGACGCTGATCATGATGACGATGAGTCCAAGATTATTAAGATTATTAATTAAAGCTTTAGTTACTTTAATTATATTCGTTTCCGTATACTTATGCCTAAAAGTATTGTATCTATAAGCAGTTCTATATTATAAGTAATTAATTTATCTTCTCTATCATTTTGTATTTTGAAGTGAAACACACCGTGCTTTGTACGTATGAGTATTTACACTTGTCTATTACATAAAGATGGCCGGGCTCGCTTGTTACACGTTTCGTACCAATTTTATGATAACTTTTTTGTGTATTTTTTGTTATATAACCAGTTAATTATTTATTTTCGAATTTGTTGTTTTTTGATTGTGTTGACTTTGAAGTTTTTTTTTGTGTTTTAAGAAGCTTTACAATTTGATATTACATTACTAATAGTATTAATTTTAGCGCAGCCAGGTTTGAAGATGCGAATGGATGGCAATGTATTATAAGATAGTAGATGTAAGATTATAAAGGTTTCCTTTTTTTCTTTTGAGGTACAGAACTCTGAAAGAGGTTAATCAATTATTTTTTATTTTCAGTGTATTTTGAATTTAGCCTCTATATCTTAACTAGACTTTGGTTTGAATTGACTACAAGGGAGGAAATTTACAATAAACTTCATTTTATTATAATATACATAAATACTTTACACTTATATACATAGGTACATATGCACACATTTTTTAAGTGATTTTAAATTGAAATCTCGTGAATTAATTAACTTTTTATGAGTTATTTACCGCCAGATTACATGCGATGTTTGCGGAGTTAAACCTTATAAAATATTTATTTTCAAATAAAAGTACTTTTCCATTCTAGTTAACTAGCTATTATCAAGAGAATGCTATTAAATGACAAGTAAAAAGTGGAGTGTCAAATCACTACGCGTAGAAACGCGTATGAAAATTTTGAATATGAAAATAAAGAAACTGATATAAATGCTAAAGCTAAGGACTACTAAATATCACAAATACAGCTCCGGTGATTTGTATTTACAAAACTACCCTAAAATGCAACGTGAGTAGAGATAGCCATCTGCTATTATAGACACAGCCCAGTTTTGATAAGATTTTGCTGCTTTAATATCTACATTTAACATATTATGAATTTTTATTCTCTATGTTCTTAACTTTATATTGTATGGATTTTTGTTTTGTAATATTATTACACTCGTTTTTCCTGCATAAGTAGTGTATAAATTATTTTTTAATATTGTATTTATATAACAACTCAACTACATGGTCTTGTTTATGTTTTTTTAAGATATTCAATATTAAAAGTTTACTTTCTTTTGGAAAAGTTCACTTTCTTTTGCACAGGATACCTATATTCGACATAATATGTTTTATTTATACATCAGCCGAGGTACCATAGTCCGTGGTCACGAAGAGACTGAGACTGACCACGGTCTATTGTTTGAAACGTCGGGTTTCCAAAAAGGTAATTATCAAAAATATATACATAATAATTACACGCATAATATAGTATGTATAATATACCAAATAATATTTTTTTCATTTTCTTGTAAATTTTTATATTTTTTTATTGTTTGTAACTTTTAATACAAAATCTACTACTTTTTGTAATTTACTGTTTGTATTTTTTTTATTTTTTAAATTTGCTATGTTGGCATATAATAATTTTAACTTATGTTTCTTATTTTTTTGTAGTATTATTCAATTCTTGATTTTTAAATTCCTATATTATGTAATTTTGCCGTGTGTTCCCGGCTTAGAATAGGATCACCCTGGTACTGGTGGTGTCGTAAGAGGTGACTAAAGTACGAGTGGGAGAGTCACGTTGCCAGCAATGGCGACACGCATGGGCAGACTCGACCGGATC
>DWGR01004031.1:0-11538 GCA_018247715.1 Heliconius burneyi | reverse complement strand
TAATTTATGGCAACATTATTTCTTCTTCTTAAATCCAGAAATCAATAGTTTCTAAGGAATAGATCATATATCACAATCACGTTATCTTTAGTTTATTGAACTTTAAAACGTTAATTCATATAAGTTATAAATATATTCAAAGTCTGAAAGGATTTAGAGAACGCTTCTTATTTTTTGCTTGTTATTTATATTATTTCAATTTGTATGTTCGCTATTATGTTATATACTTTGGCAATTTAACTGAGATATCTTGACCCGGACGTAGAGTTAACACAGAAATAACATATATTAACTGTTAAACAAAAACAATCATTAATTTTGGTAGAGCTACTTTCATATAAAACGATACTGTATGGTAAATAAACAATATTTTATACGTTACAAAAGTTATTTCGGAAATGTGGTGGAAAATTATTTAAATGTCTTCTATCTTAATAAGAAAATAAACAAGAAAAAAATCTTGGTAATCAAAAGGGCTAAGACACTCCGCTCCCAACTTTTCGCTTTCTGGAGGTATTGTATATTGAGTGGCGGAACTCAACGCCGCGCTTTGCCTCGTCATTAGAGTGAAGAAATTAAGATATTTGATATTACATTTCCTCGAATGGGAATCGAACCAACAACAGTTTATAGCCTCCTGCACCACCACTGCTCTAACAATAAAGTAAATAAAATAATAGCATCATTCACTGAAATTACACATATTTCCTAAACAAACCCGACAAAAAAATTGCAAAAAAAAAACAGCACACACATAAAAGAATAAACAAACTTACGTACAATTTCCAATCACACTAGAACAACATATCACTAAAAACCCACACATATAACAAAACGCGAATCTACCGACATGGACGCGTCGTGGTACTCCCGCGGCCTTCAAACAAATGTTACTTTTCATCAATTCTACTCTATACTACTATGCCCTACGTCGTTCCGGTGTCGATAATTCTAAATCAAATCAGCTTCACGCTGTATCTCGCACACAGCAGGGTAGGCAGAGGGATCCTAGTGTTAAGACACTCTGTTCCCCACTTTCCGCTGAATTCTGGTATTGTATGTTGAGTGGCGGATTTCAACGCTTTGCCTTTACAACGCAGCAAGTAAATAGTCATATAAATTTAAATATCGACAGGTTGTGGGTTCGATCCCCACTCGAAGAAGTGAAATATTTATTTACATTTATATTTCTACTTTCTGCGCTCTGGCGTCGAGACAAAGCGCGGCGTTGACCTCTGCCACTCAACACGCAATGCTTCCAGAACCCGGCAGAAAATGGGGAACAGAGTGTCTTAACACCAGGTTCCCTCTGTCTACCCTGCTATGTGCGGGATACAGCGTGAAGCTAAAAAAATCATTTCCTCGAATGGGCATCGAACCCACAACTAGTCAAGTTTACAGTTACGCTTTGTGCCTCTGCGCCATGACTGGCGAGCTGGTCGATAATTCTAATTCTATTTTACGAGGTAACCCTAAAAATTTATGTGACTCATTCACATTAATGCCGTTTGGTTTTGAGGGTACTAATTAGTTTACTAATATTGTGGTTACAATAATATTTCGTTAAGTTATGTATAACAGAAATTTGTCTCAAGCTGTTTCTTATGCATAAATTATAATTTTGAGTCCTGCATGTAGCAGGGTAGACAGAGGGAACCTAGTGTTAGGACACTCCGCCTTCTATTTCGTGTCAATGCTTGGAAAATTCAGATCATATTTTACCAGTATTTAGCCACGTTGACTGCGGTATATATTGCCTTAGACTAGTCGACATATGAACAGGTGATGGACATTTGGGGCAGAATAGTATGTGTGCCATCGTTTGTGGGTTGCACCACAGTCGCAAGTTGATTCAATCTTCAGTTCATACCCTCATTTCACGAAATGTTTTTGCATTGGCCAACCTGGCTCCGCAAACCATTAAGCGACTTCCAGTTTGGCCACTGCAAGTTGTAACCTGCGGGTAAGCACTCTTTGGCGAGAACAAAATTTGAAGGTGGTGGGTGGTTTGATTGCATGTTTTTCTCTTTAAACTGGATTTCGAGATGGCGCTTGTGTTTTGCTGTTACAAGTTGTTGGTGGTGGATGAAACAAATTAATATTAAAATGTAATTTATTGAAGATTGAAACCGCAACCGTCGTATTTGCAGTCCGACGTTGTCCCACTTTACCACAATAGTTTTATTGAACTACGAAGGCCAGAGAAATTATTTTAATTTTAAAATTGGATAGCAAATTAATATTTATATGTTTTATAAATATTGCTTTAGGATCAACTATTAAATATTGTAAAACAATTCTAAAACTACTTATAAAAAGATTAACATATATCAATTAGTTACCTTATGGATACTATTAGTATATTAGTACTAATATTGTATTTGAATTATTTTTTTAAGGCTTTCGTGAATCACAATAGCCATCGAGCTGTATAAAACATATGGGATTACTATCTGGCTTGTCTGTCTGTTCGTCTGTTAAAATCTCTTGATCAAGATCTTGTCAAGGTCCATTTTTACAGTCTTTTGGACTTAAAATAACCTTGAATTGATGTTGCCGCAATCTAGGTCAACCGGAAGTAACCTATTCGTTTTAATTTCGTTTATAATGTCGAAATAAGCGTTTTTGCGATATAATCGGCCATATCTTTTTTTAAGTAAATTTAGAAATACGATTGTTGCAGAAAAAAGAAAAAAGAGTAGATTTGAGTTAGATTTGCATTTAAATGTGTGCACACGCCCGAAAATTTAGCTTTGCTAACTTTTATAAGTTCCACTTTCCATTGACATTCATGAAATTGGTACGGAACCTTTCATACGCGATATCTGGTTTTATATAGCATTTAGAATGAAAACTAAGATTTTCTTTTGATTATACATTACACCCGGTAGCAATATTACATTTCAATACATTTAGAATTGAAAACTTTCTTTTCAAAGTTAATTTTGATTAATCACATAACATTCAGCTTATTACTATTTTGTTTGTGCTTACGGTATTTCGCTTTAGATATTTTGATTAATAACATGGGCGGTGAAAAAAAAGTTATAATAAAACTAATAACAGATTGTAAGCTATGATCTTATAATTAGAAATATGAACGATTCTCATGTAATTAATAATAAAATGTGAAAGTTGGTGATTTATGCCGCGTTCTGGTAGGCATGTTACTACCGATGACCTTTTAATTGAGCAATTTTAACTTCCGTTTTCTTTTATCACGGTAAGGACATAACAGTTAACTTTTAGAGATTTTGGTAACTACCGTTCCTCATTTTCATACGCCTTATTGCTAAGTCGTGTGATTATGCCCCTAACGCGCTCCGTAACAATAGACGCCCGAGTAGCGTCCTTTTAGACTCCGATGACGCCGTTACTATAGCGAATGACCCGTATGTAGGCAGGAAATACACTACTCAAACATGACTACACCGTCGTCGACGGAATCGATGACGAATTCCAGCTTGTTCAACGGCTCAGTCGCGTCTCGGCGCGGTCGGGCCCAGCGGTTAGGGACCGTTAGCTCCCTTAGATTAGTCTAATTTTTAGTCCCAGTCGCGGCTTCATGTCGCGGCCGGTTTGCGAAGAATAGGTTTCCTTAGAAATGTCAGTTCGCCCGACGGCGTAAGCCTAGGTTCGAGTACTGCAGGGGGCGCCTTTACAACTGTCGACTTACTCACGGGCAACTACTTTGTGCTTGCATTTATTTAGGGACAGAGTACTCTCTTTCCTACCCAAACCGTGTGAAAAATAAAACTCATTTTCATTTCCTCGGGTTCGTTATATTAACTATTCCATACAAAATAATAATCTTAAATTGAAATAAATCAAAATTTAAGGATATCATGTGCCATATTAAGCAAACTTCAAGAATTAAAATATAAATTTACATTTAATAGAACGACAAAACTAATCAAATCGAACTTTTTAGAAGCTTGGGGGTCAAACAGATCTATAAATTATACTAACGATTGTAGGTGTTCTATGGTCACCTCCTTATCGAGCTGGTATAAATACTAGTTTTTCTAAACCACAACCTTTGGCCCAGCAGGGGATTTTATATGAATGCGGACTCCCCTAATTGAATAACCGGCTAAAAAATTATTATTACTGTAAAAGTATAATTTAATCACAATATATAGGCATCTTAATGAAGTCGAAAAAAATATTTTCTAATACAATTAACATTTATAAAATCCCGTTATACAAACGGCAAAGAAATTATTTGGTATGTTAAAAACATGTTGTGTATAAAAATATTGCATATATTATAATGTAGAACTGTCTCCCCAAGGTCGCCTGTGGTTGAGACCTTCGTGGCGCAGGGGCACAAGGGTCTGACTAAAACGCGACGGTTGTGGGTTCTCCACTCGAGAAAATTAAATATTTATTTAAAAGAACTGTCCCCCCAAGGTCGTCTGTGGTGACAAAATAAAAAAGTTGAGACCTTCGTGGCGCAGGGGCACAAGGGTGTGCCTAAAACGCGACGGTTGTGGGTTCTACACTCGAGAAAATTTAATATTTATTTAAATTTATATTTTCATTCCTTAGCTCTGGTGTCGAGGCTAAGTACGGCGTTAAGTTCTATTCTGTCTACCCTGCTGTGTGCGGGATACAGCGTGAAGCTGATTTAATTTTTCATTTATCTTATTTATAATAATATTTATTATACGCGAAAGATCATATTTTATATAATACTACAAAAAAGGTAGAATTAATGATTCAGAAGTACACGCTTATAATTTCCCGGCGTTGCACGCATCATGTAATATGATGTTTTTGTTTCATACGTTACTTTTTATACGAAACCTATTCATGCACTTCCTTTTTCTTGTAGCAGTAACTTCGTGTATAATTTATATTCTGTGAATGTTGGATAAATTGAGTATGGTGTAACGTTATAAGTTCGATTCCGACTCCAAAAATGGATAATTTTCATTTTCTCGATCTGGAAACAAGAGAAGACGCGGCGTTGAGTTCCGCACTCAACACACGATGTTTTGAAATTGGGATGAAAGTAGGGGACGGAGTGATTAATGACAAATAGTATACGATTTAAAAATATTATTAAAAATTATTTAACGGTCTCATATATGTAATTAATTGATAGCACCGTAATCACCCAAGATCAATTTTTTTAAGTAATTTTTGATCTTAAGAGGAATTACTGAGAACGTTCTTTGGATGATATTCCTTGATATTAATATCATGATAAATCACAAAATCAATGAGATCACTGTGTTATTGATATTTAAAAAAAAACAGATGGTGTTAATAACTACGAACGGGGATTTATGCTATGTAAATTTATAAAAAAACAAACGGTTTCAGGACGTTTTGTTCTCCGATTTCCTCTCAAATTCGAGACAATGTATGTAAAGCAGCGAATCTTAACGCCGCGCTTTGTCTTGCAAAAGGGGAGAAATAATAATGATTTACTCCCCCGATTAGGGATCGAACTAAGAAGTGTTCATAATCTGACACTGATCGACACTGACACTCCCAATTCACCACGTTGGACACTCAACATTATTTCGGACATAAAAATTAAATCAGCTTCACGCTGTATCCGCTAATTTTTCGAGGTATTGCGTGTTGAGTGGCGGAACTCAACGCTGGGCTTTTTAGTGTTAGAGTGACGAAATTAAAATATTAATTAAAAATAATTCATTCCTTCGAGTGTAGATCGAACCTACAACCATCGCGTTACAGTCACACCCTTGTGCAGCTTCATCAAGATGGCCTCGACGTATTTCGAACATTAAAAGCCTAAAGCTTATATTACCATCAGCACATAATCTTAATTGACATATTTGTAGTCATAGGGCGCATACGAGGAAAATATAATATGTAAATGCTGTATTTTCACTTATAAAATTACAAAAATTATTACCTATCAACAAGATAAAGACTTAAACTCTATGGTGGAACCCAATAAAAGAGATTTTACTCGCATCATAAATATGCAGATTGCTGTCCATTAACGTGGTGACAGTACGCCCTCAGACCTCCGATGCTTATTCTAATTGTCTTCTTAGGATTGAGGTAAACTCTTATATGATCAACCTTAATAATATTTATGAATTCTGCTTTAAATAGTTATG
Source organism: Heliconius burneyi (assembly GCA_018247715.1). Lineage (NCBI taxonomy): Eukaryota > Metazoa > Arthropoda > Insecta > Lepidoptera > Nymphalidae > Heliconius > Heliconius burneyi. The sequence goes on along the minus strand of DWGR01004031.1, from coordinate 5,434 downwards.
TCACTGTAGATATATAATAAAAATCTAAGCAATAACCTTCGTATCTGTTATTATCTGATCTTATAATTTCATTTTTATATGTTTTTCAACATATTTTTTTATTTCATTGTCGTGTTTTATTTTATAATCGTGGTTATATCAGGATAGTGTTTAGGCACTCTCTTCTCCGCTTTCGTCTTATTTCGGGACATGTAATAAGTGACGCAACTAAATAAATAACAATTAGATATTTTATGTTTCCATTTCCTTGCTCTGATAACACGCAATGCTTCGAAAGAAGCAAAACAAAGCATACGACGGAAAGTGGAGAACGGAAGTCTCTTAACAAGAACGGAGTGTCTTAACACCAGGTTTCCAGGTTCCGTCTGCTTATTCTGCTATGTGAAGCGTGAAGCTAAAAAAAAATTATTAACCTGTTCCTCCTTCCCTATTAATATTGACAGATCCGTATTCCGTATTAAGAACCCAGTTGTGTTTTTAATAGCTATATTGATATATTATAATATATGTAAGCTGTGACCTAGAAATAAAATAAACTATAGAACTCGTCAATTATTTAAATACATTTATAATTGTAATTCTTAATATTAGAGTTATAAATCTTTAAGTAAATTGAATACCAGTTTTTTATCGAAAGCACATTATCAACCTGTAAGTCGTTGCAAAATTTTTATTACAGATAGATTTTTACCATAGACACCTTTATATTTTTTAAAATAGACATTTTAATTCCACAGATAAAAGAAAAATATAATCTTTATGCCATAAATTTGAAACTCACCGTTACTGAAAGTTGCGATTGTTATAACATGTTTTATTTGTACAAACGAAATTATATTTTTAAGAAAACATATAAAACTTTGAACGTATTGGGATTTGAACCTGTGCCTCTTGTCCAAGTGCTCTTACCAACGAAGCCATACGTTCTCATTGAACTCATCTCATATATGTTGAAATTTATTTATTTATTTGTTACAACCTATAATAACATATATCCAAAAATAATTTTTGCCGTCCCTGTATATAAAAAATACATATGATATATTTTTAAAATTTAGACTTCTCTTTTACAGCAACATTGTTAGAGGGAATTTGAAATATTAACGGAATATTCTAATTTCATTAAAATCATTGACCTTGAGATTATAGAGAGAGATTGACCCAAAACATCGCGTTTACAACCAAAGGCTGTTCCACTGCGCAGAAATGGCTTCTAATACGTGCGAAATGTAAGGTCCGTAGTACACTAGACTTTATAAATACCAAGCTTGGTGAATAGCCTATCTTATACATAAGTAGGCCTTAAAGATATAATAACAAAAATACATTATAATATAGAATATAGAGATATAGATATATAGAATATAGATATATAGAGGTCGTCGTGACGCAGCGGCACAAGGAGTGACTGTAATGCTGAATGTAACGCGACGGTTGTGGGTTCGATTCCCACTCAAGAAAGTGAAATATTTATTTACGTTGACGTGTCGAGGCAAAGCGTGGCGTTGAGTTCTGCCAAACAATACGCAGTGCCTCCAGAATTATACAGAAAGTGGGGAACGGAGTGTCTTAACACTAAGTTCTCTCTGTCTACCCTGCCGTGTGCGGGATAAAGCGTGAAGCTGATTTCATTTTGATAATATATAAACAGAACGAACTACCACATAGAGTTCTCAATGTCAGTTTAAATATTTCTTATGGATTCTTTTATTAGTGTTTTTTTTTATGGGAAAAGGACAAGGCAAACGAGCATTCGGGTCACTTGAAGGAAACTCTTTCGTATATCATCCGTATATTATATTATAATTATAATAAATGAAAGTAGATAGGTTATATGTAATTCCTATAATTTATTCTATTCAATTAAATTTGATCTAAGATAACTGTAATTTTACATACATTAAGTCACGTCGATCAAGCTCCATCATCAAGGCTGAGCTGGCAAAAACCATGTCTAGTTATATAGGGAATTTGTGAAACCCTTAGAAAGTTAATACCAATATAGGTATCTATTATAAGTTAATGTGATTATTGGAAATGATAGATTGCCGATTTGTGTAATAATGATATGGAGAGATTTCATTAAGGAACTATTATTTTCTCTAAGAATATCCAATATGTAGAAACATTTTACCCATATACCCGCTGGTAGACAGAGGTGGTCTGGTGTTAAAACACTCCGCTACCCATTTTCCACCTAATTCTGGAGGCATTGCGTGTTGAGTCATGGAACTCAACGCCGCGTTTTTCTTAATAAGGGGAAAAATAATTTAATTTGTAAGTTTTTTATTCTCTCATTGAAATTATTAAGAACTTTATATATGTGTGAACTTTTAATTATATAAAAAAAAATTTTGAGCGAAGCGAGCAGAGCGCTCTACTGGAGGCGTTTTACACTATTTGGCTTGACGCAAACGGTTTAACCGATTGAGAGGAAAATTAACATATAAGTATGACAACGAAGATGGGTTTAGACGAAAAAGAATCTAAAAATTCTATGGACTTGGGGAATAATCAGATGACAAATGTCCCCATTTCTAAATTTAATGAAATTAAATTTAATTATTTTATTATTTGGTTGACTTTAGAAGATAATTGATGCTCGTTTCGCTCAAGATGTGGACACTATCGAGATTTTGCGAGCGAAGCGAGTCAAAATCGGGGTCCGGTTCGCGCTCCTAGTAGTAGATTATGTAAATGTTTACAAATTACCTACAATGTTTTTACAAACAATAAGGCCAATGCAACGAGTGCACGTTCACTTCCCGGATGAGTTTTTCTCACAATACATTTCCTTGCATGTAATTTTATTTTCAACAAAAAATGCAAACTGCTTTGCGTATTCCGCTTGTAATATCTATCTATAATTGTATCTTATAACAGAATACACTTGCCAGTTTTGAGTAGAAATATTCCAATATTTTTTTAGTTACCTACTGTTTTTCGCACATAGTGGGATAGTCAGAGGGAACCTGAGAATCTACAGTTAAGACACTCATAAATACTCGTTCCCCACGTGACGAAACTCAACGCTGCGCATTGTCCCTACACTAAGGCGAAAAAATGATTCTAGAGAAAGAATATTCCTCTAGTGGGAATCGATCTCGCAACCTATCGCGTTTAAGCCACTCGCTTGTGCTCTGCGTCACGACTGGCCTCGCAATAAATTAATCTATATGTTCCATCGAAATATTACGTAGATATGATTGAAATAATTCTAATTTTACTTCGGTAAAGTGATTATAGAAAAATAGTGCTGTACGTATAGACTGGCTTTCACACTAATTTTTAACAGCCCTTTGTGTAGCATTTTAGAAGCATTTAACGTCCATATTACCTAAATAAATTTTAGTAATAGATAAGAAAATAAATTTATTGAGTTTGTTGAGAAATTTGTCTTTTTAGATTATAAAAAATGTACAATAACAACTTATTTATTGTGAACACAGTTTCGGCTCTTACTCCTTTTTCTCGTTAACATCCGTTAATTTCTTTCACTGTATTGACACAGAAATAAAATTCTTAAAACTAAAATGTTTATTTTCATATGGAACAGTGTTTTCTCTTACACGATATTCTTGATTTTATATCGTTTAATATTTCATAAAATACTAAAAAGATATAGAAATTATTTTAAAGAATGACACAAATCATGCAAAAAGATTAACTATGAGCTTTTATACCCATTCATATGTTATTCTATAGTAATCTGTCCGTAATGAACTGCAGGTGAACGATAAAATTAACATACAAATATATTAAAAAATAAAATATTATCATTTTATATGGACAAATTTGCAAATACAAACAAACTACTTAAATAATATTTTGTGACACGCATTCGTCTATATATTCTTTAAATATGTAAAATATGCACCATTTGGCTCCAAGGGCTTTAAAGAGGATTAGAAATAACTAGCGGCTTTTACAATTATAATTAAAACTCTACATACATATATGAAATTATAATAAGTGAAAGCAATGGAATATCTTTGGAGGCATATGCTCATTTTGCTTATAATATATACTTTGCTGTGACTTTACTTATAGTATTATCTTTAATGTTATTACCTACTAATGAAAATATCCTCTTATATGTATGTGTATATTTATTTCTTAAAAAACCGTCATATGACTGTAAGATATAGATAGTTCTTTCTATATTTCTTTTCTTTCTATTAAAAAAGATTGAGAAAATATTTTCTCTATCTTATAAAATAAGAAAATTGTAAGTAATACCTCACAATATCAACGTGTCATAATAAAAATATCTCTCTGTCTCTAAGTTACACAATAAAATGTTTTCCTCTTTCTGTACTAAAAAAAATTAAAAATGCTGAACTGTCGCGTTTACAGTCACACGCTGGTGCTGCTGCGCCAAGAGGTCCTTATGAGGCTTTATTGTACTACGCCACGACCAATAGGAGCGAAAAATAGCAAGCTTATTTAAAACTGCTGGAGAGCTCAATATTCTCCATTTCTTCTCCAAATCTTATTTTTTTATTTATCGTATGTTAATGGTGTCAGTTCATACAATATACCGATCATTCTGCACTAGAATTTTTCGACTACAGCTACTTAAAATAATAAAACGTTATTTTACATTTTATATCAATTGCCAATAAATTATCTACTTTAGAATAAATGAAAGTCACGTTTCATATTTATTACGAAAGAGATTTATATTCAGTATATATTTTTTTCATATAATTTAGTATGTTTAAGTAATTTACATATGTATATGTCACTGTGAATAATAAGACTAAAATTTTATTTTACCGATCCGATACCGATGCTCCTAACGGTATCAAATGCTAAGAAATAGAATACAGGAAAAACATTTGTAAATTGTGTTATCAATACTATCTGTAGCCATTACAATTACTATATGCGCACGCAATGACTCCAAAATTCATCTGAAAGTAATTAACGGCATGTCTTTACATTAGGTTCCCATTAGGTTCCTTCTGCCAAGTATATGAGTGTACACAGCGTGAAGCGAAAGAGAAGGCTTAGCCATAAATTTCCCCCTTTCTGATTGTATTTCACAGACATCATTAATAAGTAACAAATATGTGATTGACTCAAAATCACGAAATTACTTCACTAGATTAGACCAATTTGACGCCATATCAGCTCATGTTTTTCTTTAAGAATGTTAGACATATATTTTTATACAAAATGAAATTTGATGCACAAGAACAAGACTTCGTTTTCTCTTCATTCTTCGACTGAGTTCTCTCTAAAGAGAACGAAGCGCCAAGCGCTACTGTTTCTACATACCTCTTTGGCCTCGTACACTCTTCATACATGCCCTCCGGGGGGCATGTATGCATTTTACGTGACCTTTCTTCAGTGACTTTGATAATGTGTTTTCAAAAGTCAACCTACATGCATAAAAACTAGGAGAAAAGTCAGTTACTTAGCCGAAATG
>DWGR01004030.1:0-11539 GCA_018247715.1 Heliconius burneyi | reverse complement strand
CCACCTGGTATTTGCACAATTCCTTTGCGGCAGAGGGAAATAAATAGGCCAATTTTCAACATTTTCCAACATTAACAACATTTCGGGCTGGATACGGGTGACGTACGCAAATAATGAACCCCTATACAGAACAAAAAAATCCTTTAAAGCCGGTTAAAAACTGTAGCAGGCTTATAATTGTTTATTCATTTACTTATTCTGTTATGCGGCTTGCCTGTTTGCTTGGAAGGAGTTTTATAAGGATGGAATTCAAAAAGGTTTTATATTAGAGAGAATATTTGATAATGCTATCGTTTCTAAGGCTTTGCGCCGTCTGAAAACATTTTTGTATTTATTTAAATATTTTTATTGAAATTTAATTTAAAATATATTATATGTATTTCAAGTATAGAATTCGTGTTAAATCGAATAAATGTAAAATAAAAATAATAAATACATTTTGTCTGTGTGCTAATATATACAAAAGAAGGATAGGAAACGTGAACTATTGTAGCACAGTTGTAGAACGGAGTGTCTTAACTCTAGGTTCCCTTTGCTTACCATGCTATGTGCGGGATACAGCGTGAACCTGTTTTTAGTTAAATATTAGATTTTTAATATATTTTATATGGTACTTTATTATATGTAAAAGGCTACTTATTACAATAGATGTCCAACTATATATACTTCATGTGAGGCCAGTTGTGGCGAAGGGCACAAGGTTCCCTCTTCATCTTCTGTATGCGGGATAGAACGTGAACTGTAAATGTATATAAATAAGTAATAATAAGCTTTACTAAGAAATAAAACTCAATTATTTTATCTTGTTTAATTTTACTGTTCCATAGACTCCTTGTTCGTATGTTCTTTATAATATAAAATAGTATGCAAATCGATCAATCGATCGATTGAATGAAAATTTGATAAGAAAATTAACATTTTTTCCTCTCTTGCTACCCCACAACTCCGACAGAGTTAATCAAAAATAAGAAAAAATATAAAAGTCTTACTTACCTCTACACTCAGTCGAATTATTTAGTAAATAATAAACCGCTACAAATGCTACCACCCAACAAATAGTATCTAATATGGCGGCAACGAGACAAAAACCATTATTTTAAAAGCCGTTTCCGAACCCCTTTAGCTCGAAACTCTAGGAAATCGTTAAAATAATCGAGTGCTAAAACGACGTTAATAAATGTAACAAAATCTTTGCAATTCCTTTGCTTATCTCTGCCAGTAATGCGGGTGAACACTAATAATGGTGGCCATTTCCGATATGAGCTATCTGGCGAGCTACTATCACAATATAAGTCTCTACAAAGGTGTTATTTAACTACGCTATTACTTCAATTCTTTAGAAATTTTGTCCAAATATATTTTTTTATAGAGTAAAAATATAATTAAATGTAATGGCCGTCGTGGCGCAGCGGCAGCGGTGTGAAAGTAACACCAGAGGAGCTACTGGTGCGTTGCCAACTTTTGTGGTTGGGCGCCAGAGCCCGGCATTACCTAATGCGAAACGCAGTGGCCACTACTTACGCCGGTTTTAAATGCCGGGGGTGGTAATGATGCGGTCGAGTCTACCCATGCGTGTCGCTATTGCTGGCGACGTGACTCTCCCACTCATACTTTAGTCGCCTCTTAGTAGGATCACCCTGGTACTGATGGTGTCGTACCATCAGTACCAGGGTGATCCTATTCTAAACCGGGAACACACAGCGTAAAGCAGATTTTTATTTAGCAAAATTTTACAAAGCGCGGCGTTGAGTTCTGCCACTCAACACGCAATGCCTGAATTTGGTAGAAAGTAGGGAGCGGAGTGTCTTAACATTAGGTTCTCTCTACCTACCCTGCTGTGTGCGGGGATACAGCGTGAAGCTGATTTGATTTAAATCTATATATAGAAAATCCATATATTATAACATAAACAAAGGGACTTACCTAACCCATAAAATGCGGGTAGGTGGATATAATAGTGTATGTGATACAATTTTATCAATAGGCCGTTACATCATAAATCATAGACATAAAAATAGGGATGGTTTTAATCTTCACAATATCGCTGGGTCGTTTTGATTTTTCGCGGCGCTGCTCACCCGTATTGATTTCTAATATATCTTTACAATGTGGCTCTCCCTGTCTTACCTTGCTGAACCAGATAAGATATTTGTCAAATAAGATTGGATTTTTCTTTTGTTCTATTGTTTTTGTAGTCGTATATAATAAAATAAGTCTTTTTTTGTCCATTTTCAGCTTACCTTAGAGATTTGGCAAACTAAGTGGTAAAAAATTGATAATTCATTAAAAAATAAATGAAATAAGGCCATTATGGCGCAGCGGTACAAGTGACGCGACGGTTGTTGGTTCGATCCCCACTTGATGGAATGAAATATTTATTTACATTTATGTTGTTCATACTAGGTTCCCTGCCTACGTTAGTAGCCTGAAGTAGTCTTAAGGATCAGATTTGATATATTTTTTTAATTAGTTAGTCCATTTATTGATAAAGGCTGTAGGTTATTATAAAACATTCTGTTAATCTTTTCTACGTCAACATCTGTACCTGCGGTCTGAGATACCTCTGGTACTCAGAGTGTGTCATGTGACATACTCAACTCTTAGTTATTTCTATTTGACCGGATGGGCGAAGCCGCAAGTATAACATAGTCGTTCTAATTAAAACTGGTTGCTATTCCTTTAAAAAGATTAATATATTATGAATTGTAGATTATTTTACATAAATTTTATTAGAAAACTCCTAGATATTGAAACAATATTTGATATTTTATTACAGTCTCCATCTTAAGAATACTTTTATAGAACAATGTTATATTTTTATAATCCATTCAATATTCATAGCTTACATTTTCTAGAACTTTATATCCATATTTTTTTACGAGGCTCTCTCAATTCCAATTGTAGAGCTATCCTAACCTTTGAAGACGTTTCTTAATATAAAAACTGAATGTATTTTAGCTTAACATTATACTCGTATTTTAGACATGCTAAAGTAATTGCCTCATATATTATACATTCTTATAATTTCACGCTACTCTCTGCACGTAATAGTGTATATTAGGCAGAGGAAATTAGGGAACGTAGTGTTAATACGCTCCGTTCCCATAGAGACACTTCCATTTTAAGTGAAACGGTTTAGTACATTCGGAGATTAACGTGAGACAGACAGACAAGAAATTTAAAAAAATATTATTTCTTTCTGTTATTCTTCTTTCTTTCTGTTATTCTTCTTTCTTTCTGTTATTCTTTTATTGTATATAGAGAAGAGATAATATAGTAACCAGGCTTTCTATAAATAAGATTAGTTATTATTGCAATTTAATTGGAAAACAAGTCCTTTTTCACAGTATATATTAAATACACAGATCACATAGTAATTGTCCTATATCGAAATTGTGTTTTCGAATTGGCAACGGCTTTTTGCTCGCATTGCGAATACGCGATGAGATACGAGGGTGGCTGTAGGGGGTATATTCGTCTTGATTTCGAAATATTTATTTATTTTTAGCATACATTTCTTTTCATGAATATATATATATATATATATATATATATATATATATATATATATACCATTTGAAGTAATTTTATAAATTGCAAATAATAATTTTTATAGCGTTTTGTACGCTATAGCATTATAGCAAATAGCGATTTATCTGTAATTTAGCTTTTGTAAAGGATTACTCTCGTATTAAGATTGTCTTATATTAAGACATTTCTTGTTAAGTGGTAGAAGCCAACTACGCGTTTTATATATAGGGGGGAAAAGTAATATGAAAATTATTTACATGTAATTAACTATTACATCTTGGCTTACTAGTTTCAGTGGCTATCTCACTGCGCTAGGACAATCTTAACCAGTGTTTGATATATAATAAGTGACATTATCATATCGTAGGTTGTCGAGATAGGGAAATAGAAGTACTAAACAAGTAAACAAAGAAGGAAAAATTTATTTAAATAAAGAACTCTTCGGTATTTATCAATCAAATAAGAAAGATGAGATCACCGTGGCTCAGCGGCATAAGGGTGTGACTGTAACGCGAAGGTTGTGGGTTCGATCACTAATCGAGGAAGTGAAATATTTATTTACGCTTATATTACTATTTCCCTCGCTCTGTTGTCGACGCAAAGTGCGGCGTTGAGTTCTGCCAATCAACAAGCAATGCCTCCAGAATTCGTCAGAAAGCGGGGAATGAAGTATCTTGACACTAGGTTCTCTCTGCCTACCCTGCTGTATGTGAGATACAGCGTGAAGCAGTTTTTTTTATTCTCAAAAAAGAAACAGTGATATTATCAATTGCTTTTTAAATGATTACCAACTGCAGGTTAGTTTACTGGCACACTTAGAGTTAGTGAAGTAGTAAATCCTAGGCCTTTGCATCGCTTCTAATTGGCCTGATTCTCAAATTTCCATGCGTCTAAACGTTTTGTTGTTAAGTCGTCAATATTTTTGCTCTACAAACTTTCCAGTTGAAATTTTAGCCTCGAAAATATTTACGGCTTAACGAGCTGAAATAACGTCGAGTACGTACCTATAGTTCTTATAGTAAGCAAGTATTTTTTGTATATTTCTTTTATTTTTAAATGGTTTTTCAAGCTTGGAAAAGCTAAGATATGTAGGCCATCGTGAAGCAGCGGTACAAGGGTGTGACTGTAACGCGACGGTTATGGGTTCGATCCCCACTCGAGGAAGTGAAATATTTACTTACGTTTATATTTCCACTCTTCTCTCTGGTGTTGAGGCAAAGCGCGGCGTTGAGTTTTGCCACTCAACACGTTAACTCTAGAATTTGGCAGAAAGTGGGGAACGGAGTGTCTTAACACTATGTTCCCTCTTCCTACCCTGCTGTGTGCGAGATAAAGCGTGAAGCTGATTTGATTTTTTATTTATAAAACTTATAACCAGCATCTATTATCAACAAAAAACATATTTGTTATCAACGTTCAAAAATAAGAGAAATGCATATATATATATATATATATATATATATATATATATATATATATATAATGTGTAAATAATAATTCATGACAGTATACAAGTATCGAAGTTTAATAAAAAAACATTAATCTTCATCCAACCACGATTTATTGACAAGAAAATCAGAAAGCTTACCCGACGCCACTGCACGGAATTCTGATGCCGTTTTCAGAATGCCTTACAAACGACCCACCATTATCAATCTAACCTAATCTATCCCTGAAGGGAAGTAAACTGAAGATGGCCTGTGTCACCAGATCAAAATGGTAGCAGAAATTATATAAAAATATATGTAAATTTATGATTTTTTTGATAGGTACGCAGAGGTATAAGCGTGATGGATTGTGAGTTTGACTCCCATTGGAGGAAATGAAATAAATACCATCAGAATACATCGGAAATGGAGAGCGGAGTGTCTTAACACTAAGCTCCCTTTGGCTACCTTGCTACATGCAGCATACGACGTGAAACTGAACAACAAAAATCAGTCCATTAAATTTGAAAAATATTTTTTTACGTGTAAATTAAAAACAAAAATCAGTCTATTAAATTAAAAAATATATTTTTTTTACATTATATTACTTCGAATTAACACAATAAAAAATGCATTTCCCCAAATGATCACAGATTTCTAGTCATAATATATTCTAAGGATGTCACTGGAGACCATTTCGCGGGGTTCGACTGTTGAATTTGTAAATATTGGTTCATTTTGAGGGACGGTGAATGATTCTCTTAAATAGAGTCATTTGTACAGAGGGTTGGGTCACACACTTGTAACGGCTTATTGACCACTTTAAGTGTGAAACTTGCAATTGCTACGTAAGTGTTGCGTAGACTGAATACAAATGTGAAAGTGATTGAAGAATTGGTATTGTATGGCTTGGGGTTGGATTTTTTTGATTTTCAAGGGAACGTCTACGTCTAGTAGTATATAGTATAAAGATAAAAAAAGAGAGTGTAGTGTAAGATTCTCTGTTTTTCGCTTTCTGTCAATTTTATTTATTTAGACTTCGTAATTTCATATTCTCACGATCAGTAAAACAATAACTATATATTAAAAATATTTCTTTTTTAAAAAAAACTGTTGTTACAGATAACGAAACTTTCTTACATTTTTAAACTTGCTGTGATAATTTGTAGAAGAAAAGAAACAAAAGAACCTTGTTTTTACATTATATTTTTATTCTCGAGAACTTTAACGTTAATTCAGTGATATTTTTTTACTACGATTCAAACACCGTATAACATTTTTCACAACGTTTTTGATCATTTGCATTAAATCCAGCATCTGCTAGTAATAGCTTCTCGAAACCAAATATATTACTATCATTTATGCATTTTTAATTTGCAACCATCGTGGTGCAGTGGAGAAATGTCTGATTTTCTCTCTGTCTAACGCAATTGTTGTTAGTTCGATTTCGACTTGGGTGAATAAGTGTTGTTCTATATTTATGTTATGGTGTTCCGAGCGTGCCAGTTCATCTTATTCATTTCTCTTTCTTTCCATATCCTAATACAGGAGGAATAAAGTAAACTAATTTAATATAACTATATTAATATTGATAAAAGGAAGATTTCTTAATGGAGACAGGGTGCCTTAACACTAGTTTCCTAGGTTCCTTCTGTCTACCCTGCCATATGCGGCATATAGCTTAAAGCTACAAAAATAAGATTTACAGAAAAAAATTAAATGTACATTAAATTTGTTATCTAGCTTTATTATTAACTTTTATCAGTAAAATGAGGCTGTTGTGGCGTGCAGTCACAAGGATGTGACTGTAACGGTTGTGGGTCTGATCCCCACTCGAGAAAGTGAAATATCTATTTACGTTTATATTTCCGTTTCTTCGCTCTGGTTTCGAGGTAAGGCGCGGAGATGAGTTCTGTCACTCAACACGCAATGCCTCCAGAATTCGGCAGAAAGTGGGGTACAGAGTGTCTTAACACGAGGTTCCCTCTGCCTATCCTGCTGTATGCGGGATACAGCGTGAAGCTGATATATTTATTTTCTCATCTAACTTTATATAATTGTTGCTCTTTTGCTTTTATCACAGCAAGTAAAAGTATATAATCGATATACATATATTGAAACACAGAAACACTTTTTAATGAAACCTCGTATCGATTAAGAGACAGTACACAGCCAAATCCCACAATTGACTTCCCAATGTAATTACGCCGGAGGCCTACGCGTTGATAAGAGCCGTGTAGGGACAGAATATAAATGTGATAAACAAAATATATATTCACATTAGTTTTATCTTTGTAATATCAGCCGTATAAATTATCAGACTGGAATTATGGATAGTGGATTTTAGTAATACGAGTACATTGAATATGGCTACTGTATTTAGTACATTGGTATTATGGAGTATTTTTATTAGTAAAATTACTAATAATGATTGAAACAGTCGACCAGAAAGGAAGTTCTAGAAATAATAACATTCTTTTATTTGTAACTTAGCTAACTTAATTCGAAGTGAAGCTATCCGACAGAGAACCAATGTTATCGACATAGCTCAAACGATTAGCAGGCTGAAGAGGTAATGGGTTTGTCACATTTGCCGTAGAACCGATGGCCATTGGGATGAGCGCGTTCTAAAGCGGAGACCACGTCTCAGTAAGCGTAATGTAGGACCTCCTCCAACTAGATGCGGCGTTGGTATTCGCAAAGCGGCTGGCAACGGCTGGATGCGAAGAGCTGTAGATCGAGCTCAGTGGCGTACCATTGGAGAGGCCTATGTCCAGCAGTGGACGACGACAGGCTGATGATGATGATGAATTACCTTTAATAATGAGGAGACTATATGTTTTAACAACGCTGTTATCATTCCACCATTTGGTAAACAATATTATATTACAGACTTTGTACTTCATCTAATCTATTCAAGTGGGATATAAAGAGGTGTAATGTTATATACCTCGTTCTTTGGATATCCCACTTGAATAGATTCCAGAATATAAATCTTTCGAATTATTTTAATATGCATTAAGTAGATACAAAAGTAGTAACAAAGAAAATGTATTAAGATATTGATTTGTATTACCATTAAAAAAATGTTTAAATCAGTTGAAGCGAACAACGCAAGAATTTTTGATTATACATATATGCAATATTTTAACTATTATTAAGTCAATATTGAACATAACTTAATTAAAGAACACAAAGAACAAAATAAATTTTATCCCATTTTATTACAACTTTCTCTTCTAAAAGTACGGTTAAAACATTACTATGATTAAATTTTAACTAGAATGTTTTCTGCTGACGCTACTCAAGTATATTTGAACGCGCAGTAACCACGGCCGTCTCGGAAAAGATCATTTTGCAAAACGCAATTAAACTTTAACTTCATTAATGAAAATACCTTATTTTCTTTCCTTCAAATAATAGGCGGCCATATTGTCCTCGGAGTCAGGCCATTGTGTCTTTCAACAATAAGTATTTCATTCTTCGGCCATTGTAGTGACGTCACAGTTCTTTTAATTGGAGCACGTCACGAAATATTAAGTGGCCAGAACAGTTTAGGTTTTATGGTTATAACCTAGCTTATTCACTTCTTTTGTCTTTTGTGACACTGGACTTTTTTACTCATTTTTCAGCTAAGTACGTGCTTGCTTGACTAGGGTTATTTTTAACTTGTCAAATTTTTGTAGTCTTGATATACTCTTTTTGGACAGGATTTAGACTTTTGTAGAGTTTTTTACTACTTAGAAAGAAATATATTTATTTGGATAAGGTATAAAAAACTGAGCGTAGTAGGATCTGAACCTGCGCTTGTTGGAAACTGTCCAAGCGTTTTGGCCACTGTAATAACATATATATATATATATATATATATATATATATATATATATATATATTCCCTTCAAGCTACGTCGAAATTCTTATACGCTTGCTTGCAACCTATCATTACTCAGAGAGAATGGGACGGATTTCAAAAGGCGCGCCTTCAAATCTCTCTACGTTCAATTTTTTATTCTAAAATAATAATCTTTTTACATCATTCATCCATGAGGCAAAACGCGGCGTTGAGTTCTTCCACTGAACACGCAACGCCTCCAGAATTCGGCAGAAAGTGGGGAACAGGCAGTCTTGACACTATAGGTTCGCTCTGCCAACGCTGCTGTTTGCGGGATACAGCGTGAAGCTGATTTATTTTTCATTTTATTAATCCATTAAATCTCTTAAAACCATATTAGCACTACATACCGTTGATTTACAATTCGAAACTATGAACGCGATGGTAATATATTTTACGCTCTCTGAGGTACGATTAATAGTAGAAGCAGATCAAATTCAGCCTGTGCCATATATTACGTCTGCCATCCATTTTATTGTAGAAAAAACCTTAAATTTATGTACTGTAAGCAAAGAACTCTATATTGCAACAAAGCTGAAGTATAAATCGGTGGAAATTTGTTTGTGCAATGTTATTTTTCATCACGGCTATCTCTTGAACAGGTAGCCGAAACAGTCTGTTTGCTCCAGCACTGCGAATATAAAACGGAAACTAGTCATATGAATTTGAATAAACTTTGTAACAATGGTGCTGTTTTATGTTTTTGAATTTCTTTTAATGTCCTTACTTATAAAGTGTTTATTTATATTTAATAAAAACTTTTATTTTATCGTGGTTATTCTAAAATCAGTCTAGAGGCCAGTAAATGTGACAGGTTGTGGGATGGATTCCCACTCGAGGAAGTGAAATATTTACTTTGCTCTGGTGTAGACGCAAAGCGAGGTTGAGTTCTGCCACTCAACTCGCAAGGCCTCCGGAATTCGGCAGAAAATGGGAGTGTCTTAACATCAGGTTCCCTCTGCTTGCCCTGCTGTGTGCGGGATACAGCGTGAAACTGATTTATTAAATATTTTCGCTCTGGTGTCGCTAAGCACACAATTCGCAATAAGCCTTCAGAATTTGGCGGAGAATGGGGCAGACTTCAAACACGTCTTTTCTCGCCATCAATTCTCGTATTAATGGTGTGGTGAATGGGATTCTGTTTGCCTGTTTATACATGTGAATGAGTGACTGTATGAAATGATCGAGTGAATGAAAGATTAGTTTACAAATATATAAACTACAGTTATTTTATAAGATTTACGTATGGCCCTATACTAAACGTGAATAAGGGAAAATTATTTGAAAAACTTACAAAATTCTGTTTTAATACCTAATAAAAAGAACTCTATACTTGTAGTATTCTTCTCTTAGGTTCTTTTCTTCAGAAATATAAATGTTAAGTATTTTTCGATGTAGGGAATTTCTGAGGATAATAAATAACAACCACTTAATAGAATGTATACTCTAAGTGGCCCAACATTAAGATATACCATTAGTTGCGGTATACATTTTCAGGCAACATAATTTATCTAAAAGCTATAAAACTAGAAGACATCCATATCTACACGAATATCCTGGCATAATGCCAAGGGCAGCCCAGGTTACTCCTACTAAACCGCAAATATAATACAAAATAAACCTTATTAGAATAAATATAAAGGATATTTTTCATTAGCATATAGTGAAACCACCTTCGTTCACCTTTGCTATCACTTTTAAAAAATTGTTTTTACCTGAGCTTTGTATTAGCTTTTCAGTCTAAACTTAAGTTAATTGGAAGCTGTATTTTACTGAGTGATTTTTATTGTTTTAAATATAATTTTATATCACCCTTTAACCATTTTTCTGCACCACGATTAGCCTGATCTGTGACATCTACAGAGAAATTTCGTTATTTTATATTTTTTTTTACAAAATATGTGAAAACATAATAATATTAAAGGTGAACAACATTTATTTTGCAACGGAACCCTATCAGTAAACAACTACTAAAGAAAAATAACAAAATACACTTAAAAATCAAAAATATATATTATAAAGTTTATAAAAGCTTATTATTTATTAAAGCAGTAACTTAATTTAATAGAAATATTTGTAAGCGAGATCGACCTCCACTTGGCTTAAATTTTTTTCATCATAAAATAAAGTCTTCGTTCAAGTTCCACTGGCAATCCTTTACGTTACTTTTTCGACATCTGAATTTCTACGTAGATTTTAACTCGAACATTTTTATTCGGCAAAAAATGTATTGCACTTTCTACGAGAGACCGACCGGCGAATATTCTAATTAACCTAAATACGGAATCGGAATGCGATCAGCAAATGTATTCCATCTTGTATGTACACTGGATTAAAACTGACAGAGGCTTAATTATTCTTAAATAAAGGATATCGCTTTCAGTTGGAAATTATTTTTTTTTTCTATATAATGTACCAGCCATGCACCAGTCTGATGATTCAGAGGCACGAAGCGTGCGACTGTTAACCGGATAGGTTGTAGATTCTATTCTCACTAGAGGAAATCCGCTCTGGCAATCAACTAGGTAATAAGACTAACTTTCCCTTCCCCTTTGTCATTACACTTCTTTTTTATTTTTAGTTGGTATATTAGACTACTACCTATATCGTACCACTGTTTTTCAATTTACAAAATACAAAACAATAAAATCTATATCGCTAACCTCAGTAGGTACTGTGAGCCACCTGC
>DWGR01004029.1:0-11541 GCA_018247715.1 Heliconius burneyi | reverse complement strand
TCACGTGTGCCTCTTTCCAAATCAAATAATGTATAAGACAATGGGATATATGAACTATCATTTGTTAGGACCAAGTTTGATATTGATATTTATTGCTTGTCTTAGACGTGGAATTGCTGTAACAGACGGATAAATTTAATTTGGATCGAATCATTTGTATTGTATTAGAAAGTTGGAAGCCGTAGAGGCTGTCGTGGCGTAGCGGTATAGTGTTTGATTGTAAACGCTACGGTTGTGTTCGATTTCCATTCGAGGATTTTTTATCATTCTAATAAAAAAATAAAAACCGGCGCTGAATACCCGCCACCTAACACTCAATATCACGAAAATAGGAAGGAAAGTAGGTGAATGAGTGTTTTATCGCTAGGTTTTAGGTTTCTTTCTACCCTGCATAACCATGCAGGATACAACTTTAAGCTACTAAAGAAATCTTTTTGACATTGTTAAGATGCTGTTGACATACGTTGATAGTAAGTTAAAAGAAAAACAAAATGTGATGTTCTGCCGCGTAGAACCAATATTTTTTTTTTGGATGAAATGGTAAAGAAAAACAATTATCAAAAATATTTTTTTTAAATTAGATTAAAATTTTTAAAATGGTGAATGAATCGTTTTCCTGGCTGTCCTGTGATATTTTGAAACATAAAAATATTAACAGAGCGTTTTTATTGAATATACATGTCATTTGTAGAAATATATATATAAATTAAGAATCAAAAAAGTAAAAACGACAAGGCACACACATAGCAACAACACAAACTAAAAGAAAAAGGGGCAATCTAAAAGCTAATAAACTTCTCAGAAAGCACGCTAAACAACATTTAAGATTTGCACCAATCCATCTACCTCCCCCAAGGAGAGGAACCAGCTCACTCCCACTGTACTCGCCGATCCGCCACACTATAAATAAGACTACAATCGGAACAAATGGACAACCGGCAAATTAAACCCCACGGTGGTGCGTTTCGATTCACATATATTAGGCACATCGATCTAACACGTGTAACAAAGGCCTTGGCGGAACGTTACGAAACACGCGACCGTCTTAGCTCCCCCCAAAATTTATGATGCGCGAATTTAAACTCACTACGTTCGTGCCTTGAGTGTAGAATTGATTAAAAAGTCTGATGGAAGACTGTACGGGTTAAAGATTACACAGAAATGTAAATATTAAATTTTTAATAAATAGATAAATATTGGATCTAGAGAATAGTGAAAAGATAGATAATCAGCAAGTTATTTTTCGATTTTCGAGGTAACCAATAGGTAACCAATTTCAGGCAATCGTGGTACAGTGGGAGTATCTTTTTGTAATCGCTACAGTTATAGGTTCGATTTCCACGAGGAGCAATTATTTATTATAGGTATGTAATTTAATTTCAATTTACTATTTAAGGTAAGCGAATTGTGGCGTTGATTTCCGCGATTCAATACAAAATTTCTAAAGAAAACGTTATGAAAGTTGTGAACGGAGTGTCTTAGCACAAGATTCCATCTACATATAATATTATAGACTAAAAAGACCGTAAACTAAAGAAAAAATTACACAACGGTGTAAATGAGGACCCGCCTTAACGACGACGACCGAAAACAAAACAATCCAATGCTCACCACCTCGCGTCCGGTTGCTTACACTAAATTTACATTCCCCACCATCTATCCGAGAAGTCCATCCGGGATAGCTATAAAACGATCTTAGGGCCAAAGTAAAACGTCTTAGCTCTTTGTTGAGAGAGGATGGCGATCACTCGTTTCCGCTTTAATGACGTTAAGTTTAGCTCGCATTATTTGAGGATTGTTTGGGCCTGATATAGGATGGAGCAGGACTTACTTGCGAACTTGGGGATATATTTTCGACAGGATATCCGAATTGTTTTACGTAGAGTTACATTAAATAGAGTACATTAGTGTGTGTTTCGAATATTATAACAAATTTTGGCAATGAAATTTTAAATTAATTGGCACAAAATGAAAATTAGTTTATAAGAATTTTTAAATATTACATGTTTAATTTATGCAAGGCCAGTTCAGGATGTTATGCGGCTGTTAATGCATCAAGTTGTGGGTTCGATTCTCACTGGAGGAAATTATATATTTAATATTTTCATTATCTCGCACTGGTAACGAGGCAAAGCGTGGCGTTGAATTCTTAAAACACATTTGTTCAGAGTTCAGTAGAAAATGGGAAATGGAAGTGTCTTAATGGCCTAAACACTACGTTCTCAGGTTCCCTACCGTGCTATGTGGGGTATACATTGTCAAATTAAGAAAAAATAGGCAAAAATATTAAACGACAATCGTCATTAATCTTAAAATTATACCAAAATCTGAGTGGGTCGGCCGTCTTTAGCATATACGCCGAAGGGAACTCGTCGTCCGCATGTTTATAGCCTGATGCTATCTCGTAATTGTGACAATATTTGGTTTGGGCTTTTAAGGAGCCAAGGTAAATTGTGGAGAGCCATGAGGTAATGAAGTTTAGCAGAAATCGGCTATCTGATTAAGGCAATTTGGGTTAAGTGACATGACGCTGTTTGGAGATATGACTGGTAGTACATCTTAGGATGGAAGCACTTATCTTTCTAGAGAATGAAGATTTTTTTAATACTTTTTTGTTATAATAAGTAGCAGCAAGATAAATGTAAAATATTGCTAGTAACAGGTTAGGTAGATGGAACCTGGGAAACTAGTGTTAACATACACCATTCTCATTAGGACACTTCCTTTTCCGACTCTCCGCAGCACTTTGCCTCGTTACTAGAGGGAGGAAACGAAAATATAAAATATTTCATTTCCACAATTGGGAGTCGAACCCACAACCTGATAAAAGCCAGGCGCACGCTTGTATCACTCCACAACCGGCCATTGTATTTAAAGTAATTTATTTAAAAAATAACGAATGTACAAAAGAATATTTAATGAATATTAACTTTACTTTTCATGAAATTAAAGAAAATCCATTAAGAAAGGGACCATTGAAATGGCTAACGATGAAAAGTACAAGTTCAGATTAACAATCGGGTCGGGAAAGAGGTTATATCGAGGTAAAGGGCAACCTCACGATTTGAA
Source organism: Heliconius burneyi (assembly GCA_018247715.1). Lineage (NCBI taxonomy): Eukaryota > Metazoa > Arthropoda > Insecta > Lepidoptera > Nymphalidae > Heliconius > Heliconius burneyi. Next base: position 8,472 of record DWGR01004029.1, on the reverse strand, counting down.
TTGTTATAAATGTATGGAAATGTTCTATTTAAATATTATTTAAACTTAATATGTACACGCGATGGTTGTGCGTTCGATTCGAACTAGGGGGAATGAAATATTTTATATTCATTTCCTTGCTCTGGTAATGATGCAAAGCGCGGCGTTGAGTTCCACCACTAAATACGCAATGCCTCCAGGGTTCGGCGGAAAGTAGAGCACGGAAGTGTGTTAAGGAGAACGGAGTGTAACTAGCTTCCCAGGTTCCCTCTGCCTACCCTGTTGTGTAGGTAGCGTGAAGCTAAAAATATATTAAGCAAATACCGGTATCGTAGTATAGTTACATGTTGGATTAAAAACGCTAGTTTTTAGTCATAAAATTAACTTTGTTAAGTTTTTAAGTTTTGCTTACACATTTCACCATACTTCTAAAACAACATCAATAGATGTAAAAGAAGACAGATAATATATACAAAAATAAAAATTACATTCCATATCACTTGCCACTTCCAGTTACTCCCAAATCCTCGCCCAAGAGCCGGTCACTATAAATCGCCCTATGAGAAGTAGTGATTTAATCGGTAACCTCAGGGTCCCTCAGGAAACCTATTAAATCGTATGGTCAGAGGGTAATTAATTCGGCGGTAACGTTCCAAGTGAGATTAATGGCGGACCAGAAATTGACCTCTTCAGATGTCCAGTGTAACGTGTACATTGTTTTGTTTTAACTTTATTACATTAGTAAATGTTCAAAATCGATATAAATCGAATTTTTGAAAATTTCGCTTAGATTAAATATAATCGTACAGTTTAAATTAAACACTAACGCAAATAGGTTATAGGATTTTTTCCCATAATAGTATATTAACCAGCGGCCTGTTGTGGCGCAGGGGCACTAAGCGCGACTTCAAACTGGTTGTGGGTTCAATCCCCACTCGAGACCATGAAATATTTATTTGAATTTATATTTCCACTACTTCGCACTGGTTTCGGGGCATAGCGCAGCATTGAATACCACCATTTACCGCGCAATGCCTCCAAAATCCTTCTCCTCCTCAGTAGAGACCGGAATGTCTTAACACTAGTTAAAATATAAAATTTAAAAAAGACACTCGTTTATCACCTTATATCTAAGTGAAATTTTATATAAAATATTCTAAACGTAAAAATAATATTTTCTTATAAAAGGTATCAATTGTATGTATAAAAACTATAATATAATCAATGTATATTTTAATATAATTACATATAATAATAAAGTAAAAAAGGGTACCAACTAAGTGTCTGCAGTGCTGAACTTTATAATAATAAAAAAAACACTAGGTTCCCTCTGCCTACCCTGCTGTGAGCAGGATACAGCGTGAAGCTGATTTATAATTTTTCTTAGTAAGCATATTAACATTTTATTTCAATTATACAAATTATCATGTTGAGGAGGTGTCTGTGTGCGTAGGGTGTGGTGTTGTGGGATGCTTCTCAAATGAGAAGTATTATTTAATCCAAGAAACTTTTATTTTAATTAGGTACTATTTATGTGCAAGCCAACAATTTGGCATATTGACATGAAAATAACTAATATTTGGGGGAATTGGGATTGTGGTTGTTGGTTCGATCCCCACTTGCATACATAAGTTATTACAAATATTTTTGTACACTATCCACAATTTATTTAGCTCCATGCTGTTCCCAGCACATTGAAGGTATACAGAGGGAAACTGGGAATCCAGGGTTTAATCACTCCATTTTCATTAACACTTCTATTCTTCACTGTCCACTAAATTCTGGGGGTCAAGTGTAATGGCGGAACCCAATGTGGAATTTTGGTAATGAACCAGAATGAGAAAATGAAAATGTTATTTTAAATATTTCACTTCCTCGAGTGGGAGTTGAACCTGTTGCGTTTATTGTCATGCACGCTAGTCCCTGTGCACAATTCACAATCTACTACCCACAATTTAATTACTTGTAATCAAAAATGTTAATAGTAATAGGCAAACATAAAAATGTATATAATAAATAAGTACTTAAGCACAATATATTATTATATAATTTCAAATTGATTGCCCATTAATGGGCAAATATATATGTATTACTTACATTGTATTGTATACAACAAAATATATTTAAAAACAGAATATAGATATACAAAATCTAGGAGTAAATGTTACAATCTACTATAAATATAATATAACCGTATCAATAAATTCATAAAAAACAAACATAATATGGGTATCTTGGAGAATTATTATTAGGTATAGGGTCTTAAATATGAAAGTTGTTGTATGTTCATGACAACCTCAAAATGATGTTTGTTTTTATGGAAAAAGACATGGCAAACGAGTGTACGTGTCATCTGATTGCCACAATAAATATAATCTCTATATATCAAGCTGGTTTTAAATGCCGGTGGTGGTAATGATGCGGTCGAGTCTGCCCTTGCGTGTTGCCATTGCTGGCAATTTGACTCTCAAACTCGTACTTTTATGATAGTAATATTTTTTTATTTGCTTGCTTTTCTGAGCAAGACTGACTCAGAGCAGTAACACTGTGGCATTATAAAAAAGGGGATCCTCTAATGCAAAAGCTTTAACTTGATTCTTGTCATCTATTCTGCTTTATGGAGCTGCACATTGTTTCCTGTACATAAAACTGTAGCAGAGGAAACCTAGTGCAAGATACTTTATTTACCATGCACTGCTTAATTTTCAAGACATTCCATATATAAATGTAGAACTCATTGGCACAATTTGTTTTTGTACCAGACTAATTTAAAATAAATCTATATTTGATACACTAAAAACTCACTCGTGCTTTGCCGCAGGTCGGTAAAAAATGTTTCATGTTACAATGTTAACAAAGGTTTGTTTAAATAGTCATAGGCACGTCTATTGGCAGTCCCCTGGAATGTCTTTTAAATAGTATCTCTTTCAAAATGACAAAAATTATTCTAATTAAATTAACTAATTTTTATATTAATATTTGAGTATACAAAAAATTTTACTTTTGTTACTTAGTTTTCATTTCCCTGCTCTTGGAGACAAAGTGTGATGTAATATTTTGCTACTCAAGAAAAAATATCTTGAAAAATGGTTAAAAGTGTAAATGTATGCTCTATTAGCCGACATTGCTAAAAGTGAGATAAAGCATGATAATGAATAATACCAATAAAAATATATATGTTTAAGCAGTGCACTATTGGTAAATTAATAAACTTGTAATAGCGTAACCAAATCAATTAACTGAAAGGAGACTATTTTAACAAAATAATTTTGTCTTGCAATTAGAAAAAATATGAATTCATTGGCGGTATGACACTGCCATGGCATAATTAAAAAATAACACAAGCGTTGGTTTGCTATCATGTATAGAAAACAATAGCAAACCTATATTTCAATAAATTACATGTCAGTTACAGAAATAACAATACAACATAACCTCAAAAAATATTGCTACCGGTAAAATATATTAGAGCAATAATACTCTAACTAATTCTTACCTGATATGGAGTTTCTTCATCCTGGTCTTCAAGACGTTTCAAATTTACACTCAACAAACAGTTTTCTAACGAATTCCACACATATAAAACATCATCTTTTAATTCAAATAAATTGCGCAACTTTTTATCACTATCGTCTTTTAAACTTTCTTTTATGTCCTTAAATATTTTATGATTAGCTAATTTAGCTTCAAATAGTCGGCTATCCATTTTAAAAAAGGGTTTCGAAGTTTTGTTTTGGTTCTGTTGTTGAATTTTTTGACACTTGTCAAAATACTGGAATCGCGCTCAAATGCGTTTCGTTTCTGCATTGAAAATATTTTCGTTCAGATAGAAATTTTAAATTATTTCTATTCTTGTAAGTATATTTATTAAAATTGTTAAAGCATTGTTATCATTTTAAATTAATTTTTCTTTCTCTTAACTTTATATTGATTTAGATAACTGATATAGTTCTTCAATGGATATTGAAAAAAAAAGCCTGAAAGGCTACTAACCAATAAAGCAAATAGAAACTGACTATATTTAAAAAATAACTTAAAAAAATAGAAAATAATATTTTAGTTACTGTAAAATGAAAAAAATTTAAAAATAAGAAATAAAATTATTGATACTTATATGCCAAATGACTGTTGTGTATTTTTGAAGTAGGTCTTATTTTGGGTATTTATGTTTATTAGTTTCACGCTGTATTCCGTATACAGTACAGAAGGAATCTAATGATAAGACACTAAGTTCAAACTTTCCGCTGAATTCTAGAGGCAGGTTGAGTGGCAGAACTCAACGCCGCGCTTTGCTTCGACACTAGAAAGCTATGAAATAAATATGTAATTTAAGTAAATATTTAGTGCCGTCGAGTGGGGAATTGGGGATCGAATCTACAACACGTAACGCTTACAGTCGCACATTGTGCTCCTGCGTAATGACACACCTCAATATGGTATAATTTTTAATAATTATTTTAGCTTTTTTTCCGATGTATTTAGCAATCATCTGTTATTATATTATATATTTCTTAGCTTTTTTTATGGTAAAAGCATGGCAAACGAGCGTACGGGTCACCTGATAGTAAGTGATCACCGCCGCCCACGATACCGCGTAACACCAGAGGAGCTACTGGTGCGTTGCCAGCTTTTGGGGTGGTTGGGCCACGGAGCCCGGCATTACCTAATGCGAAACGCAGTGGCATAAAGCCACTACTTCACGCCGGTTTTTAATGCCGGGGGTGGTAATTATCCGGCCGAGTCTGCCCATTCGTGTCGCCATTGCTGGCGGCGTGACTCTTCCACTCGTACTTTAGTTGCCTCTTACGACACCACCAGTAGCAGGGTGATCCTATTCTAAGCGAAACACACACACGGCTAAAATAGCTAAGATATTCAGACACTGCTAGGCGTTTGCCTTGATGCTAGAGCAAAGAAATGAATGTATTAAACAAGTATCCCGAGTGGAGATCGAACCTACAACCGTCGCGTTACAGTTACACCTTTGTGCCCCTGCGCCACGACGGTCTCAGATCAATAAATTTTGAACTTACCTGATGATGATTATTATTTGCCTTCTTATAAAAATGTGGAATTATAGACTTCAATCAACGCTCACCATAATAAATTCAAATATTTTCACCTATCAGTAATTGTTTTAATATATTATTTAGTTTTAGTTTATTTCCTTGTTATCAACAACTTAAAAAATATCAGATTAAAAAAATATAAAAGTAAAAAAGGCATATAACAAAAAAAAATAAATAAATAAAAGCGCCCGACATCGTTTTCCTTAAAACAACAAGGGCATAAAACAATAAAAAACCTATATCTGATATTCAACAAGCAATCGTCTAAGTAGGCACGAATGAAAATATAACACATAGAGGTGGAAACGTATTTCACTCAGATTCCAAATGGTTTCACGTAATTTCATCTCCCTTCTCCTTTCTTATAAATAAAGTAAGATATAGGCAGCAATAAATTTCCTTTTCAGAGATTTGTGTGTATGTTATATAATTTAAATTTCATGTTTTAAAGGCCACGGACGGATGGTTTTACGGCATATTTGTAATAAGATTATATTTTAATAGGGATTTTTATTTTTATAGTGAGTAAGTAAAAGGAAACTTTCGTTTTGTATGATTAATTGCTGATAAAGGGCAAAATATTTATTGTATTTTAATTTTTTAAGTGTGGCGTTACTCATTGAAAATTGTAAAAATCTCTTTTTTAGTTTAACGAAGAAGACATTACAAATTTATGTATTTTTTTTGTTGATTAAAAAAATATATTTGTTTTCTAAATAATTCTAAAAAGAAAATAAACTTCCCTCTTTCATTTCAGTATATTAATAATAATTTTTTTTTTATTTTTCTTGCAAGCTGTTTGCGAACTGCCTATAGTACCTATTTCAAATAAGTAAACGTTGTAACTTATAGTATTTTTAAAATTTAAATGAAAAATATATTATTTTTAAAATTAATGGAATATATAATACCCTAGAATATTATTTAAACATTCATACAGTTGCGTATCGTAAAAACGCATACACAACAATAAACCCAATTTGAATAGATCATCTATAACAAAAAAATAAATAAAAATAAAATAGCTAATGTACAAATATTATAACGATATATATAAACGAAATAAATATTGTTTGTTACCATCATAAATAAGGCTGGAGACAGACGGAGGGACACACGTCACCTTTTGATACATTTCCGCTGTCGTTATTAATGACAAGTCATCGGTGGCGTCCCGGCGGATGGATGGAGGGTTGCCACTTGCGCAAATTTTAGTGTTGGTTTTAAAAAATACATTATTTTAATATCTTTTAGTATTGTTAGATGGATATTGTGTAATTGTAGTATGGCGTTTAATGCAATATGTTGAAATTAATCGAAATAATTGGAAAATAATGAGGCTTCTTAATCTTCTAAATACAACATACTCGTATAACATATAATAGATAATCATATCAATATAATAGATAATTACTTAGATATATGATAGATACTTTTAATACTTCTGTTTTATAATATTTTTTTAATAGATCTAGTTAAATAATTTCATATAAATTCAAAACATAATTTTAACAACGTTTGATTACAACAAAAAAAAATACCTCAAAGACAATTTTTAATCTACACAAACATCCAATTGATACAAGACCCTCGGCATATCATACGTCGCGACCTGCCCGGCATAATAATAGATCCCCCTACCTCCCCGTAATGCCATGTGAGAGAACTGAGGAGCTCTGGTAAATTTATCAATAGCATTATATCGCGAAAACTGAGCACTCGCCTCTCCTTATATTTTATTCAGCATACGATGTTTTGACATTCATCTCCAGGTTCGTTGTTTATTTGAAGAAAAATTGGTTATACTGCGTCTTGACAACCAGTTCGATGTGGACAGACTTTAGAGTTGGAATTTTTTATTTGATTAGTTGAAGTAATTCTTATAATATATTTTATTTTTTAAATTAATAGCGTCCATTCTTAGCTTGATTTTTAACCGACTAGAAAAAGATGAAAAGATGTTAAAAAAATAATGAAATATCAAAAATAGAATTGATTTCAAATTTTATATTTATGGTCACAAACCACAAATATAAACTTAATTGGTTAAAATAATATTATAATTAATTTAAATGTAAAGGAAATTGAAAGTTTATTATTAAAAAATCTATTATTTTTGAAGTTGCCATCTTAGAAAACCATAATGAACAAAAGAAAAAAAAAAAACAAAAACAAAACAAATAACGAACTTATCATAGTACTGACTCCAAAAATAATTAGTATTAAAAAGTAAATAGGGATGTATGAAACATATAATTAATTTCGTTAATAGAGTTTTAATTGTATTTCAACAAATAAATCAGCTTCGCTGTATCCCGCACACAGCAGGCAGAGGGAACCCAGTGTTAAGACACTCCGTACTTTCTGCCGAATTCTGGAGGCATTGCGTGTAGAGTGGTAGAACTCAACGCCGCATTCTGCCTCCACACCAGAGCGAATAAATAGAAATATAAACGTTAATAAATATTTCGCTTCCTGGAATGGGGATTGCAACCTCCTGTATATCTGTATTTATTTTCAGGTAAATTAAATATTTTTAATATTTTTAGTATTCATTTGGTATGGTTCGGTCATATAAGACCTGGCTATGTACTGAAAATATAATATTTAATAACGTTACCGGTCTTTAATAGGGCGATTTCCTTTTGGAAATAATTAGCTCTAAATTATTTCCATTTTCCTTATGGCTTATTGGTTTTGTGATCACATTCGTCAAATTTAGGTAAATCGGAGAACGGAGTGCCATGACACTTGAATATGTCTGGTATAACGAAAGGCCGTCTTGAAAACTGTAGACCCCACGGTTGCGGCTTCGATTTTAAGTCAGGCAAATTAATTATTTGAGGTTCTGGTGACTCTGGTGATTTATAAGGAGCGGCATTGAGTTTCGCGACTCAACACGTACCGTCCCTTAAAAGTTTCCTGATTGTGCCTTTATAGTAGTTTTCCTTTACCTACCCAATACGACTATAAAAAGAGAAACTAAAATCAAACCAATTTAGTATTTTATAAAACAAAACTAAAATGAAAATTCATAATTCAGTTATATTTATTAAGAAAAATACTTAAACTTAAGATTTTTCTTTCCTAAGTGTGGAATAACATTTGAAAATGTTAAAAAAATATAATTGAATTAACCCCAAGGAAAAAAAAACAACTACCCCCACACACCCACATCACGTAACACAAGAAATACACAAACATACACACGATTTACACAATATAGCCATACGTCAACATGTCAGAGGTCCTCTCGAGGCATCTACCCCAATTACTGTAAGAATTGTTCTTCGTATTCTATCTATTACTGGGGAGGCTTGGGGAGTTTGGGACGTTTCGGGTAAAAAAATACTTAGTTTTTGTCTCGCAATGTCTGATTAAGATGATTGATTCAACGATCGGACCTACGTACGTGTTGAGTATT
>DWGR01004028.1:0-11542 GCA_018247715.1 Heliconius burneyi | reverse complement strand
TATGGGTGTGTCTAAGTATAAAACAGAGTAACCTAACCTAACAATGGGTTCCCAGGTTCCTTCTGCCTTCCCTGCTAAAAACTTTAATTTAAGTTCAATTTGACGCACTTTTTCTAGTATCAATCAAATGACATTTAATGAATATTTGTAATACAAATCAGCCGCCGCACCAAAATGGCGGATATACATTTTTACACAATACGGGTATCAAATGAAAGGGCTTAATTTATAAAATAAAAAAAAAACAGTTGTTTTAAAGGTGTTCTTCAATTAATATATTATTTTATTACAAATTATTAAGAATATGTGGAGAATCTGGCCTTAAGACACGTCGATATCTCCTGCAAGCCGCATTAAAGATTATTAATATGTTAGATGGTGGAACTCAACGTCACGCTTAGTCTCACCAGATAAAGGCAATTCTGGGCTTCAGACCCTTTTTAATGTATTAACACTCGCCTTCACTCCTCGATCTCAACGTGAAATCAAATATCTTGTAATTAAATATCTCCTTTTAAGCAAACTAAGATCTGTATGATACATTTAATATATAACTAATGCTGCCAATAATTGTGAATGCATAGTAAAATTCTGAAAACAGTTCCTGGAAACTTAATGTTAAGACATAGCATTATGAAGGTATTGTGTGTTGAATAGCGGAACTCAACAGCGCGCTTAGCCCCGGTACCTGAGTTCATGAAAATATGAAGTATTTCATTCCCTGGAGTAGGAATCGTACCTGTAACGGTCGCGTCTATAATTACACTTTTCTACCAAGCAGGCCAAGATGGCTTTAAAATAGATTATTTTTAAACAGGAAATTAAAAAAAACGCAAAAATTTAAGTTGATATATATGTAGGCCGCTTTATATACGTAGTCAAATAAGCATAGAAATCTAAGGATGAAAATCGGAAGCCCGCATCGATTGTATTTACATAACCTGGCTGAGCCGTAAAGCATTTTCCTTGTTCGATACAAAGCTTATAATATTTACATAGGTAAATCATATTTATACGAGTTCTTAAATGTGCAGTAGAGGTCTTTTTTACGGAACATGAGGTTAATGCTGTCAGCCCTATTGGCTTTTACAGCGACACCGGTTGGGTAAGGAAGAGGGTACTCTGTCGCTGAAGAAATGCAAGCACTAAGTGGATGCCTGTGAGGAAGTCGACGACTGTAAAGTCACCCCTGCGGGACTCGAACCTCGGCTTACGGCCGTCGAGCGGACTGGGATAACAGTAGAGGGTTGGACAAGCAATATTAGTGAATTTGAATGCATATTAGGGGAATACTCTTTTAGCTTTACGCTGTATCCCGCACATAGCTTCGTAGGCATTTGGAGCCTAGAAATTTAGTGTGCAGACACTCCGTTCCACTCTTTCAGCCAAGTTCTGGAGGCATTGTGAGTTGAGTGGCCGAGCTCAACGCTAGTTTTTACAGTGAAAGTCGATCCTATAACTTTTCGTTTTTACAGTCGCACGTTTATCTCTACGTCACGACTGACCTCTGTTTATTGATGATGAAATTTGGTTACACCAGACGACTTGCTGTGATGCAGTGCGCCTACAATGTACGAAATGAATGAGAGTGAGTGCGAGTACCAGAGCTGGGGTGATGAAAATAATTTATTTAAATCTTTTTAATAATTATTTTTTATTTTTTATCTTTCTCCGTTGAGGCCGTCGTGCTGCAGCGGCACAAAGGTGTGACTGTAAAGCGACGGTTGTGGGTTCAATCCCCACTCGGGAAAGTGAAATATTTATTTATGTTTATATATACATTTCTTCACTCTGGTGTGGAGGCAAAGCGCGGCGTTAAGTTCTGCCACTTAACACGTAAAGCCTCCAGAATTCGGCAGAAAGTGGGGAACGGAGTGTCTTAACAACGTTTCTTCTGCCAACGCTGCTGTGTGCGGGATATAGCGTAAAACTGGAACTGATTTGATTTTTATCATCTTTCTCCAAGTGTGAATGGAAACCACAACAGTTGCAATTTCTGTCAACTGTGGCCGAAATGGTGGTGTGGCTATTTTTAAATAAAAAAAAATAAATCAGCTTCACGGTACAAAAAGAAATACATGAAGGACTCAATATTTATATATATTAACATACATACATAGATCCAAATTTATTTTGAAATCTGACATATGAAAGTAATTCTAAAATGACTGATGTAATTGAAGATATATACTGAAAACATGTGAACGTGGCGTGGACGACGGCTCCCCTCGCCATATCCTCTTCTCCTGTCCTAAATTAATCCATCCCTTATATAATGTCCTTCCTTATAAAGTTCCCCGTCTTCTTGATGTTCAATGTCTGTTAATGTTTGTACTTAGTCCTTAACGTATTTTTTAATGGAAATTTATTAGATATAACAATATGAAGAAGGCAGTTTTAGTTTTAGAGGCGGCACGTGTTGTGAGGTTTCTCTCTCTGGAGCTCTAGCCACCGATGGCTTGGACCCTTGTCACGCCTTTGGAAGAGTGTTTTTTTTTTGTTAATATTTTTAAATGTATTTTTTAATAATAAATTATATTTAAAAATGTAAAATTTATTTACATGTATAATAAAAGAATATAGATAGATTTAAGATATAAAGTAATATATTTGTAAAATATTATTTATTACTAACCCATGTCTAAGTATATACTCTAATTATATATTTTTTTAAATTTTATAGATGAAGGCAGTACCTTGACTAGACTTTTTTTTGACATGCATTCTACTAATGTATACTTTAGTCTCTTTTTTACCATACAATCTCCTTCCTGTGTTCTCCATACAACGTGACATTGGCGAAATGATACCTGCTCAACTGGCACGCTCGAAGCACCATAGATTAAGAAGTGATAACTGACTGATAGTCAACAGCACAGCTTATTTTATGATTCTTATTTTGTAGCTTCACGCTATATCCCGCACACAGCAGGCAGAGGGAACCTAGTGCTTAAACGCTCCGTTCCCCATTTCCCGCTAAATTGCTAGAGGCATTGCGTGTTGAATGGCGGTAGTCAACGCTGCGCTGTGATAAAATAAATAATAAGAATTTAAATAAATATTTCAAATGGAGATCGAACCTACAACCGTTGCGTTACTGTCACACCCTTATACCTCTATATAACGACTGACCTTATTTTTCTTAATAAGAAAAAAAGAGAAACGAAAACATAAATGGTGTTCTAGAAAGAATGCATCAAACAAAATGAGAAACGCTAAGAATGTGTGATTTACGAGCACATAAATTTGTCACCCTAAGTACAAAGGGGGACAAATTTTAGTCCTAAATATATATATATATATATATATATATATATATATAAAGAGGTACAGTCCTGTTGTTTCAATGTAAATAAACAATCACTTGTAAGTTAAACAGGTCAAAAAGTTGGAGAACGGAGTGTCTTAACACTAGTTTCCCCCTATATAATACTGTATGAGGTATTGTTTAAAATATCTTCTTTTTTTAGCTTCTCGTTGTTAACTCCTGCCAGACGAAAGTAAATTTAATATATTTTATAGAGGCCATCGTGGCGCAGAGGCACAAAATGTGACCGTAAAATCGACTGGTTGCGGGTCGATCCGCACTCGAGGAGTAGAAATATTGTGCGTGTGTGTGATGAAATGTGGGGAAAGGAGTCTTAATACTAGATTCTTTCAATCTACCCTAAGTGCGGGATAGAGCGTGAAGCTAATTTAATTTTAATATAATTTAAGTACCCCATAATTCTACTCAGATTTATTTTGAAGGAAATATGAAACGAAGTTGAGCGGCTTAGTGTTTTATGAGCGTTGTTGTAAAAAGTTTTTTTTTTTCTCTGAAATTTACTTTGATAATTTTTCATCTCTACTCAAGTTTATCTCAAATTATATGAGATTTTTTGTTTGTTTCTTTAAGGCCATCTTGATGCACTGTACACAGCGTGTGACTGTTAACGTGATGGTTTTGGGTTGATTTCCAATTGGGGGAATAAAATATTTTAGATTTCTTTTCCATCGCTTCGCATTCTTGAGGTATTTAATAAATCTTTTAGAGATCTAGGTATACGTGTATGTAATAAAATTCTACAGTGTATTCTAAACTTACCACTATCAAAATTTAAAATATATGTAAAAAAATTCTAACAAGTAATGCTTATTACACTTTTCAAGATTATTTTAGGCAAAACTTTTTTTTATTTTTTTTATAGTAAAAGCATGGCAAACGAGCGTAAGGGTCACCTAATAGTAAGTGATCATCGCCGCCAGCGGGTGCGTTGCCAGCTTTTGGGGTGGCTGGGCCCCGGAGCCCGGCATTACCTAATGCGAAACGCAGTGGCATAAAGCCACTACTTCACGACAGTTTTAAATTCTGGGGGTGGTAATTATCCGGTCCAGTCTGCCCATGCGTGTCGCCATTGCTGGCGGCGTGACTCTCCCATTCGTACTTTAGTCGCCTCGTACGACACCACCAGTACCAGGGTGATCCTATTCTAAGCCGGGAACACACGAACTGCCTTCCGAACCGGTGGTAGCTTTTTGTTCATATGTTAACTTGACGATTCAAAAGTGCTTACATTAGTCTATTTCAATAAAGAATATTTTGGATTTGAATAGTGTATAGAGCCGCGGAACTAAACGACGCACATTGCCGAAGAAATCAAAATATTAATATTTCATTCCTTTGAATGGAAACAAACCCAAAACCGTTAGTTTTACAGTCTCACGCTTTTGACTAGGTTCCACGACATACTACTTACATGTATGCATAAATATATGTTAATACAAGTGGGGCTTAAACCACGTTAGATATAAAAAAAAAAGTATCCAATCACTATATTTTCTTCGCTAAATGAAAGAGTTGAGCTAACATTTTCTTAATAAATATTTACCCAGTCGCAAAGGATACTTAAAGCAGCTAAGTCCTATATAGAACTCCGTCATTAATCACAACGCGAAGTTGCTTAAGATTAATCAAACTTGTTATGATATCTTCACGTTTCGCGTCCTTTTTATAATCTAAATTAAAAATGGCGATTCGTTTCGGTAAGACTTTTTCAAAAAGTAAATGAAGAGAATTGAATGTATTTAGCCTAGGTAGTTGCTAATTCAAATTCCGCTGCTTTTTATTATTTTCTCAGTTTCACACTGTTAAATGCGAAAAGGGTTTTTTGACTCAAATTTTTGATATTCAGATTAATTCTGTCAGATCTATAGGCCTTTACAGTGACACCGGTTGGGTAGAGAAGAGGGTAATCTGTCTCTGAGAAAGTGCAATCACTATATAGCTACTTGGGAGGATATCGACGGCGGCAAGGGGAACCCTGAGGGACTCAAACATAGGCTTTCAACCGTCGATCGGGCCGGAGAAAATAGGGTTGGCACATACTCCATTCTATATTTTCCGCCCAAATTTTATTCGGCGTAACTCAACGCCACTTTTTTATTTTACCATGAAAAGAAAAAGAGTATATTTTATTCTATTTGAAATAGGATACTGCTTACTACTTTTATTTTTTATAAGTAAATGGAAAATATTCATTACGCTGAACAAAACAAAGACAACATTTTACTATTTATAAACCTTAGATGATATCTCAGAGATAGCAGTTTTACAAATTATAGAGAAGATATATGTTATTATAGTGGGAAAAGGAAGTTGAGTGTCTCAACACTAGGTTCCCAGGTTCCCTCTACCTACCATGTTTTGTGCGGGATAGAGCGTTAATTATTAATTTATTAAAACATAATTAATTAAAGGTAGTATAGGTTCGATTCTCACTCATATAATAAATTATTTAATTTTTTGCTCGTTCTGATAAGAAGAGAATTCGCAGCTACGAATTATGCCAATAACCACGTAATGTCTTTAAAATTGAGCAATGTATTGGGAGCGGAGTGTCTTAACACTAATTACTAAGAGAAATAAAAAAGGCTTTTTTACTATAACTGTGTACCTTATTGAGTAGTTAACGTTATATTTATAATGAAAATATTATAAAAACATTTAAGTGCTCTCCTCCATTTTCACAGACCACTCGATCAATGATTTTGACACATGCCATTTAAAGAGACAACGCAACTGTCGATTAATTAATTAATTATACAAATATTGAACAACACATTGAACTCGTTGTAACCGCAATATATTGGTTTCTATGGTGCCTCAGTCATGGTGCAGTCATGGTGTTTTCGATAGTCAATTTATTTTTTTCAGTCTAATAATACGGGACGTACGAGATGTGTAAATATGGAAAGGTCGGCCCTAATGGGAATATGGGTAACTTCCCTCTAGGTTCCCACGTTCCCCTTGACCACCCCACAAGTGCTAATGCGCACAACGATTGTTCACATACTCGTAGTCTACAGTAGATAGGACACGTTGTTGTGTGTTAGTTTTATAAACAGTATGGCCTCTATGTAGAGATGGGTAGAATTAACTGGAGTTTTAGTTAGTATTAACATAAAACTAAAACACGAGCAAAATATAAGACAATGTTAATTTTATTGAGTTTTTATCTTCTCGCTGTATCCCGCGCAAAGCGGGTTACCCAGAAGTTAGCCAAAACATGGGAACCTAGTGTTAGTGTTAAGCCAGTATTAACATAAAACTAATAAAAAAGATTAGGCAATATTGATTTTATTGACTTCTTTTAGTTTCACGCTGTATGCCGCACAAAATGGGGCAGGCAGAGAAAACTTGGGAACCTAGTCTTAAGACTCCGTTCCCATTAAAACACTACAAGGATAAAATATATACTCTCTCTTATAAGTAAATACTCTCTTTAATTTTAATGCAAAAAGAGATTACTTATTCTTTACAAAAAAGTGTAGCAATTGGTATTTTATATTCTATTTACACCAGTAATATGGAAATGTTTAATTGAAATATTTATTTGAAAGTTTTCCAATAGACAGCTCTCGTGTAGTGCGAGTTTTTCCATTCCATATGAAAATCTATAAATACTAATATTGTGAAAGCGTATATTTATATTGACTGTAACTGAGAATTGGTAGAATATGGTGATAGAGGCGAGGGTAAAAAACGAATGGGGCGGATAAATCGGGGGATATAAACCGATATAAAACATCATTTATATTGAATACGTAACTATTGCTAAGAACTTATAAGACACTATTTTTAAAAAAATCAATTTACAAAACTATAATATTGTTATTCAATTTTCACAATGAAAATTTAAATATTATATATTTTAAAATCTTGTATAATAAATGGGGAACGAAGCGTCTTAACACTAGATTCCCTCTACCTATCGTGATGTGTGCGGGATATAGCGTGAAGCTGATTTTATATGTTAAAATACTTATAGAAGAAGCGACTTTTCTAGAAATAAATTAATTATACATACATAGCTTTACGCTTATTTATTAGCGGGGTAGTCAGGGAGAATGTAGCGCCAATCGCTACGGTCTCTACATACCTTTTCATAGAGGCACTCCGGGGGTTCCTTGAACTTTTTACGTGACCTTCCTCCAGTATCTTCCTTGAGTATAAAAATCATAATATTTAATTAAAATGTTTTTATTTTCAGTTTATATCCGAATTGAAGTAAATACCACCTTTTATTACATAAACTTGACTAGATATTACTATTATTCTACGCTTGTATATACGAGCATGGAATAATAGAATTTATTGAACTATCAACGCAATGAAAACAAATAAAAGACAAACAACATTCGTACTTAAGAATTCTGAAGTTATTATCGTTACGAGACCAGTCGTGGCGCAGAAACACGCGTCTGGCTGTAAACGCGACAAGTTGTGGGTTCGATTTGCACTCAAGGATTTTTTTTATTTAATCGCACTGGTGACGAGGAAAAGCGTGAGTTTTACCAATCAACAGGCAGTACCTCCAGAAATAAGCGGAAAATGGGTAACGGAGTGTCTTAACACTAGGTACCCTCTGCCTATCCTACTGTGTGTGGGATACAGCGTGATGCTGAAAAAAAAGATATTATGGTGAATTAGTACATGAAATTCATATAAAGCTTGCGTACATATCACTCATGATATAAAAGAAGGCTTTCCTTGAAATGATTAATGATACCTTTTTTATGGCCCAACCCTTGTATGTTTTGCGATGTTAAGCGACATGTGTCTATTAGAACAAGCTTACTCCAAATTTTAGATTTAGTAATCTAAATCTAAAATTTGCTGCTGGGTGTTTAAGTTTAAAACATCTTGGCACGGGATTGAACAGCATCTGACTGTCAATTCAATGATTGTGGGTTCGATCCTTTTGAGAGGATGATAGCGGAACTCTATTCGGAATAGAAAATTTTCCTTATCAGGACATTCCCTATTTGTCATAGGTACCATAGGTTCTCCTCCTCTAGATTATGATCTACCAGCATTATAATATTTGTTTCTGGGATACTTTGATCCATGTCAGTTTCACCAATATTTGATATAGTAGGCAGGGTAGGCAGAGGGTACCTGGTAACCTTGTGTTATAGTGAATTTCCGTAGCGTTTGGGGGCATAGCGTGTTCAGTGGTGAAACTAAACGCCACATATTGCCTCGTCACCATAGAAAGGCAATAATAATATCAATATACTATTTCCCTGAGAGAAAATCGAATCCGAAACCATCGTGCTTACTTACAGCCAGACAAGTTAAGTAGTTAGGTTGTGAAATATAGATCATATAAAAATTTGAAAGAAGTGGGAGAATTTTTATGTTTTCTTAAAAAAAATGAAATCAGCTTAACGCTATACCGCAACACAGCGGGGTACGCAGAGGGAAACTAGTATCAAGACACCTCGTTTTCCATTTTCCGCCGAATTCTGGAGGTATTTTGTATTGAGTGGCGGAACTCAAGACCGAGCTTTGCCTCGACACCAGAGCTAAGAAACAAAACACTCAGGTCGGGATCGAACCCACAACCAGTCGATTTTACAGTCACTTTGTGTCCCTGTTATGCTTTGTCAATTTTATTTATAATTTATAGGTCCGGTTATATCGTGGCTATCCAACCAGAAATTGGTTTTCCGGACAACCGTAATCGCTGACCGATAACTAAATAACCCTTTCCTCTAGTACCCCGAAATACATACAGTAGCACAAATAACCTTTTTAAATGAAATTCCACAGTTAATTGCCGGATCAACTTAATTAGGACATCGATTCTTAACAAACCTTCATTATTGGAAACAAAATCGGCACAGGTCCTATTTCAATTAAGCATTTAACAAAAACTATTTTAAAGATAACAATTTTAAAATGATTTTACTAATGTCCACGAGAATATATTTTCCAGCTTCACGCTGTATCCCGCATAAAGAAGACATTCTTAAGATGTCCACGGAAATGTTTATTCTACCTTCACGCTGTATCCCATATGTAGCAGGCGAAGAGAGAGGGCTGGGAGCGGAGAGTTAAGACACTCCGCCCCCAGTCTTCCACCGAATTCTAGAGGTATTGCGTGATGAGTGTCCGATTTAACGCCACGCCTTGCTACGACACCCGGAATAGAGAAGTCTATACTACGAAATGATAAGTCCTAGAAGTTACATAAGCTATAAAGACACTGGAAACGAAAAATAATAAGAAAACAATTAGTATTTTTGCCGTCACCTTTCAGTTGTTGTATAAGTAATATGTTATAAAAATACATATTAAGACCTGGCATAGTAGCACGCCACTGATCGCGTAATGCCTCAAGAATTCATAGATATAAATAGGCATATTCATAGAACGGAGTGTCATTACAATAGGTTCCTAGGTTAACTTTGCCTTCCCTGATATATGCGGGATACAAAGTGAAATTTAAAAAAAAATCATGCCTTATTTAGATAATTTGAATGGTCCTTTAATCTTAAGTAATTAAAGCACTATTTAACAGTGTCGTGAATCACCATTTAAGGAAATTAAGATGATGCTGTATTAGGTATTTAGATTTATATAGTGCACCCGACGTGCCAAGTGTAGTCGCTCCATATATATAGACGTCTGAATCCCGTTTGGCGCAGAATGGAATGTTTATCTCAATTTAGTTGACAGTGATTGATTACTACACTACCAGAACCTTGCAAAATTCGGAACATCTGATGCATTGGCAAAATGAAAGGTTTACTATTTTGGTTTCACGCGGATAGAACCAGAGAGAGAGGCAGAGGGATCCTGGGAACACATTGTTAAGACATTCCGTTCAAATTGAAACACTTCCGTTCTCTATTTTCTGCCAAATTCTTGAGTGTCGAGTGGCAGATCTCAACGCAGCGCTTTGCTTCGCAACCGAAGTGAGGAAATGAAAAAGTTAAATGTTTCGTTCTTCTAAATGGGAATAGAACCTACGACTTGTTGCGTTTATAGTTACACGCTTGTGCAACTGCGCCACTACGGCCTCTTTGTGAGATTTATAACGATATTAATTACAGTTTACACACCGTATTCAGCATGTGGGTAGAGAGAATATTTTGTCAAGACACTCATTTTTCCAGAATTTGAGAGGGTAAGTGGAACAAACTCATCGCCGCAATTAGTCTTGACGGAGATAAAAATAATTTGCCCCCTTAGTAGGGTAGATCCTTTTCTTGAAACGCTTAATAGTTTTTTTAACCCCAATAACTTGAGTTTGGATCAATAAATAACAAGCTGAATGACTGAAGATCGTCAAATCATCAAAATTCGTAAGTTAATTCCTTAAGTCCTACAAAGCTGAAATTTGGAGTGTAAGTTGATATTAGTACACGAATAACAACAAAGGTTCAACATTTTGTCCATTTATGATAATTTTATCAAATCTCTTTTCCTACTACACTTAGTAGGTTGTCGAGGTAATCTTCTTTTTCTTAACTTATCCATCACTTAAGGGTGCTATTTTCGTACTTCCCCTAATGGCAGTTAATCCAAATCTGGTCCATTCTTGTCTCTCCACACGTCTGTCTCAACATTCTTATCTTACTAGATACAATCTTATGTTACAATCTTGCAATCTTGCTCATACTATTAAAAAGCTATCATATGTAGCGCCAAGTTTTTAGCTCTTAGAAGACTTAATTTGTCAAACTACACCTTAGTCCAAAAATTTTGACTTGGCGGCTTAGTTATTATAAATTTAATATTTCTCTTGCAAAACAATGTCTTCGGTATTCGGCAGATACTGGAGGGCAGAGTGTCTTAACACTATGTTCCCTCTGCCTACCCTGACGTGTGCAGGATACAGCGTGAAGCTGACTTCCAAGAAGGGATTTCATCACTGTCATCAACCCTCTTACAGTGTATACATATAAGGTTGGCGCAATAGCGAACGAGGCAACAGACGAATCTTGTGTAACTAGAACGTACCGTTTGATGTTTATCTCTCACTGGCTAAAGCCTGGCAAGGGATTTATCCCTTGTCATAAGCTTCACGCTTTAGCGTGAAGCTTATGACTAGATGAATGTTTACAAATAACTGAGACTTAGGACTTGGCTTATCTAGAGGATCACCGATTGATTAATGACCGTCAATATGGCTTCCGCCATGGTCGCTCAACCGGTGATCTTCTGGTTTACCTAACCCACCGTTGGGCTGCGGCTATTGAAAGTAAGGGA
>DWGR01004027.1:0-11542 GCA_018247715.1 Heliconius burneyi | reverse complement strand
ACTTTTTGACAAATCGAAGGAGATATAAAATATCAGAGATATTCATAATTAAAAATTTGTTTATTCAAAATTGTTATACACAAATTCTGGTCTGTCTGTAAATGTAGTAGTTGTAGGTTCGATTCCCACTAGGAGGAATAGAACGTCTTAACACTAGGTTTCTGCCTACCCAGTTATATGCAGAAAACAGCGTGAAATTAAAAAAAAGATTACATTTATTTTAATACTAGAAATTAGACTAGAATAAAGTGAAATCTATTATAAAATATTTCTTTTTATCTCCAAGAACCTGTTACCTGTTATATCAGATATACAAGCGAGCGGTATCGCCGAACTTTTCACCTTACATAAGTTATAAAGCGACACTTAGAGCTAGTGATTTACTTTCTATTTGGCTTTTAGAGAGATAAGAATTCATATTAAATTACATGTTGTCATAATGTAAAATATAATATATAAAATATTTTGTGCGTATTCGGTGGAGAGAATCAACGTCTCCATTTGTCTTTTTACCAAAGCGAGACTTTAAAGTAATTCGTCCTCTATGTTCTCAAAGTACGAGTAGGTATCAAACAAACTCGTCGCATGTCGCAGATGCTGTGCCATAACAGCCTCTTTTCTCTCTCTCTTCTCTTTAATTGATATATTATTGAAATTGGGGAACAGACGTGTCATAGTGGGAACGGAGTGTCACATTTCCTTAGCTTATCCCGAAGGGTACACGTCAAGTCACGTTGTGCAGATATTCATCCCGTATCCCTCACATATTCACATCAGCGTATCTCGCATATATTGATATGTGCAGGATACAGCGTGAAAGAAAACAAATCATTTATATTATAAATAATGTACGAGTACACTACATACTTCACTATATTGAAATTTGACACTTAGCTTACAATAAAATCACGATAAATCCACTAAACAAATAAATATTTCTATTCGAACAGAATGTAATCCAGGTAATCTAGGACGTCTACAAAACAAGAACTTGAGAGTATCGTGATACATCGATAGGTAATAAATTAACCGTTTATTTGGGTATCGCTTTTAGAAGCTAGACTTATTGTAAAGGTACATTTCATTTTGACTGGTAATATAGCATATATACATATATATATATATATATATATATATATATATATATATATATATATATATATCGATTTTCTCTATAAATAGATTATAAAATACAAAAAAAAACTTCATTAGAATCAATACGTCCTGAGATAATCGCATCAAAACAAACAAGCTTTTATGTCTCTTACATTCATTTTTCACAAATCTGCATTTTTTCACACTTAACACGCTATGCTTCCAGAATTCACTATAAAGTGGGGAAAAACAGTGTCTTAATAATAGGGTTCCCTACCTAATCTGCTATGTGCGCATATACTTTGAATAGAAAAATTAATTGAGAATTGGTTGATGTCTTAACTTTTTAGTACTAAAGTAAGATCCGAACCTACACTCACTACGTTGAAATAAGTTCTTGTAACTCTACTAACTCACTAACTCATTCGTTCTTATTTCTGAATAATAAGTGGAGAGCGGAATGTGTTAACACTATTTACTTATTCTCAATAAAATACATCAAATAAATATTATTTATATAAGAAAATAATTAAATTCAAGCTCAATCCTCCAATACGATAGTAGTAGGTGTCTTAGACGGTATTTATAACGTAGTTTGTCGGTCGCCTTGACTGCGCCCGCGCATTCATAGAGGAATGCGGCCTGATTGCGTAATCCTTAGTGTAGGGTTAGAGGGATGAATTATATATGTTTATATAGTATATTGAATTACAATTATAAAGTTACTGCAAGTAAAGGAAATCTTCCAGAATATTAGTAATGTGTGACTTGAAAGGCAGTCCAGCTGATATGAGCTGCCGTTCCACATTTAATTTTAAATATGTATATTTTAGACAAGAAACTCAATCTGAAACAATTTCTAACCATATTTAGAATGGCATTGTATTTCACTTGATTGAATACATCACACTCGTGTCATCTTAAAGTACACTATCATAATGTTTAACATAAATTCTGTATCTATTACAGCATATGGGTAACGTAACACAGTAGTAACTTGTCTATATAAATATAAAAAGATAATTAATCAATAAATACGTTGACGTTGGATTCTGTTAGTGCTAGTTAATGAAAGTAAGAAACAGAGTGTTTTGACACAAAGTTATCTCTCTATCTTGGTATATGCGTTAGATTGTATCTCGTTGAAGTCTAAGCTACGTAGAACGAGAAACGCTTATTACGTATCAATATGTGTATGTACTCGTATGTATTTATAAACGACAAATACTCGACATGGATTAAATTCCTAGCAAGTGCTCAGAAATCAATTAAGTTGATTAAAATTGTTGTATACTTTATATAACTATATGTAATCTATTCGTATACTAATGTTATAAAGCTGAATAGTTTGTTTGGTTAAGCGCTCTAATCGTAGGAACTAGGTACTGGTTTGTATTGGAATATTGAATAGTACATTTATTGAGAGTAGATCAGAGCTATCTGTATATCCTATCTTAATAATTTCAGTCTTATTAGCATTTGGCCGCGCAGGTGAAGCCGTAGGTGAAAGATGGTATTCGTAAAAATATAGTATACAATACAGATAGTTTACAATCTGTATGTTTGTTTATTTTTAAATAGATAACTAAATCACTACATTCTGATCTCATAGATATTATATGACAATCGGAAAGCACATATTACAGCGGTGGCCATTTTAAATTTCATATGTGCTCGCTTGTTTATGGATTCATTTCGAAAAAAGAAAGAACTTGACAAGTGACACTCCGTTCTCTACTCTCCGAACCCGAACCCATGACGTTTACATTTAGACGCTTCAGCATGATGGCTCTTGTGATAAGTAAATGTATATAGAAGATTATCTTCAAGACCACAATTGCTGATCAAAACTTAAGCATCAATAGTATTCATATGTATTTATACAGTACATACATGGCTATGGACCAGAATGCTCTAAGTAAAGCAAATATATCGTAATTCACAGCTCATTCTTATTTAATGTGAAAGGTGGCTTACACAGAAACTTACGATTTTTATATCTTATTTCTTTCCGGCATATTAAAGTATAAATAAAAACAGTGCAATTACGTCATTGAGTCACCAAATGATATATAGTTTGGTATGTGATTAGTCACAAACTGTTTCATAGAAGTTTGTAGTTGAAAAATGAGTTGAGCTTATCAATTTAGAGACTCAAGACATTTTTTATATATTTTTAATATAAGAATGTCTTACGTCTGTCTTGTCTTAAGTCTACACCAACCCCATATACTATTCAGGATACGTACGTAGTTACTAATGTATTTACTTGTACCTAGACGTAATCGAGAACGTATGGCTGGATTTATGCATTATATCACTTTATTAGTACACTTATACTGTTTGATCTATTGTGATTTATCGAACCTAGGACTTATTTGGGATAAAATAACGTACGACAGGCTTCATTAACTTCTATTCTAGTACATCAGTTTCACTCCTTCCCACCTATATCAGGGTAGACACAAGGAACCTAGTGTTAAAACACTCTGATTCCTAGTTTCAGTCCAATTTCCGAGATATTACGTATTAGTGCCAGACCACAAGACCATGTTTTGTGGTCTACCAGAGGTTTGATTTACATGAGTGAAACCACAATCGATGCATTTGTATTCATATTCAGTTCCACTGAGCCACAACCGCCTTCGAGTAACAGAAGTGATCAAATGACACATTCTACGTACTCTTAAGTGCTACAACTCAGGTCGCAGGTAAAGAAGGTTACATCGACACGATTAACGTCATATTAAAAGCTTTCTCGATGAATCAACTATCCAACATAAAAGGAAATTTTCAAATTGTTATATTAGTGTGTACGAGCTTTCGTATGCCTATGCAAGCACTTACTTGAAAAGGAATCCACGACCACCATACTGCATCACGACGGCTTCAATTATTCAAACATCTCTACACAAAGGTGTAAAACTATTAAATAAAGATTTCAAAACAATTACTTGCTAAACATTCCCGACACGAGCATCGAATTTGTATAATTGCCGTCAATATGATAATCATTGGTTGAGCGTGAGATCTCAAGGCACCAGATAAAACCATTATAATTCTATATACATTGACGTTTATGTTCATCAAAAGAAATTATTCTACTGTAAAATAGCTTAAAATAAGCAATGTAAAGCAAATATCGATCTTTGTCCGATTATTTTGTATTGTCGTGATGGTTTTGCTAAATCGATTATAATTGCGCTATTCGATTAACATAAATTGTACCTAGTTAAAGTACTTACTTGCATTATATCAATTCATTGTTTTTCTCGCTGTAGTATTATCCTATTAGCTAGATACAATTGTAGTGCCGTCGTAACCTGCATGTCTAAATACAACGGGAGCAGATTCAAATTCTTTTAACAAAACAAAACGACGAAAGACTTTGGATGTCGTAACGCAGGCTGTCCCTTGTAAACGTATTTGTCGTGGGTTGCTTCCATACTCGAGATAATGATTACAAAGTTTTTTTCTCAGCTCTATTAGACAATGCATGGCGTTTAAATCCGCCACTCAATACGTAATATCTCCGAAATCGGACGGAGAGTGAAAAAATGAGATTCTTAACTGTTTATAGGTAGGTATGAGAACAAAAATAAAAGCTTCCCAATATAAGCATATTCAGTTTTTTAAATGAATCATTCAAAGCAATAAAGTAAATATAAATACAAATCGTCAAAATACGTACGTTAATCGTTTATTAAGTAATTTTAATTACGCAAATTATCATTTTTACTGTATCTGTATACAGAACGGTACATTTGTGAGTTATTTGAAGTATGCCAGTCTGGTACTATTTTTTTTGGTATTTACTTTAATTATTTGTAGATAAAATTTATACAATTTGTATTAAATTATATAATATGAAATATTTTGATGTTTTTGTCGAATTGTTCGACTTATTTTGATTACATTTTCACATTTATATAATAGACATTGAGTTTAGTGTACGCTTATTTTTTATTTCTATTTCTATAAAGATCACCTTTTAGCTTTGTAGACTGACAGAATGTTATATGGAGACACTCCATATTCCACTTTCTACTCCTTTTTCGAGACATTGGGTACATACACATTGAGCGGGGAAAAGATAATAATATTTTATATGTAGTATAATTAAGTAAATTATATATTTTAGGTAAAACTAAAAGACAAGCCCCTTATTTCTAAAAAATACAAAATGGAGTACAATAAAATAAAATAACACATTTATTTTTAAGTGAACAGTTTTGAAAACGAGGTTATGACCAGTCAAGTTTCACAAAGAACGCAAGGTGTCTCGACCCCAATGCTCGAGTGCATCGTATACCTACGTTTTATATATTATACTAAGTAGTTACACAAGTATTTACTAAAGTAGAAAAATATGATAAAAATGTAAGTAATAATATATATCTATATATATAACAAAACTTAATCTGACCGCTGTCCATACGTGGAAGACAACATATATGACAAAAACTGCTAATGGAGCACTTATCAATGTAATAGAACCCAACATTATAAAATCTTTGTAAAATTATTTTGTTATTTTTTAGTTCGTGTGTTAGAAGTCGATTTTTCTTTTTATTAAAAATTAATCATATTAATTTTATATATAATAAATAAAATCTTTTAGGAGGCTCTATTTTATTAAACATAGTGCAATGCGCTGGAAATAGTCTGAATATAAAAAACATATATTTCATTTATACCATTAAAACATTTTTCTTTACATAAAAAGTAAATAACAAAATAAATCTTGATTTCTCTTTTCTTCGTTGTAGGTACAGATAGATAAGCACAGTTATGTATTAATTTTTATTATATGTTAGAATTTTATAATATTAAGAATACTACGTATATCTTCTATCTGTTATATATCTGTCCTCATTTAGAGAAAGTTTTGTCACGATGTAACAATATAAAAATCTATGAAATTAAATTCCATTTCATCAAGAAACAGCCGACCTGGGCGTCTGATGGTGGAGCCAAGGTTGTTGATGGATCTCTTCAGTACTGTAAACCACTCCAGTTTATTTTTATTTTTTTAGAACAAAAATCAATCGTTAAATATATTTGATTTATTTAAAGCATAAAAATTCACTTATTTTAAAGAGCAAGATATCTATGAAATATTTTTTACCTGTCAATAGTGACTGACATGTTCTTGAACACGTTTAGAAAGTCATTTGATTTCAGAGTTTGAGACGTGACGTCTAAAGTGTCGATGACAATTATTTCAATTAGTAATAATCGGCTATTAGCGGCCGTATGAGAGGACTTATAATTGCGATCGATTAAATGTTTACATGGGATAAACAATACCATTCAAATACCTGTATCTGTACACAATACCTATATACAAGCGTAAACTCGAATAATTTAATTCAGTGGAATATGGGGAATAGAGTTTTTTAACGTTAGGTTCCCTGTGCCTCCTCTGCTGTGGGCGAGATACAGCGTGGAGAATAATCTTTAAACACTTTTGTGTTAATATTTTAAGGAAAAGTTCGATGTGTTGCTACTTTAGATTATCTTAAGCGTTGATTTCCGCCACTCCACACGCAGTGTTTCGAAACTTAGATCGAGAGTGTTGAACGAATTGCTTTAACGTTACGATTATGCTTACCCTTATATGTGGGATACAGTGAATATACTATAGATATGTGAAAACAAAATATGATCTTGGATTGAAATTTATATAATAAGAAATTTATGGGCTGGTTTTCTTAAATAAAGTAATGATAAATTTATTTGTTATTGATAGATATCTATTAAACCTTTAGGCATATCATCTTTTGGCACTACATATTATATTTATTCCTATGTACAATATATGTATCAATAGTATTTTCTACCATATATAGCTACATAGTTCATGATAAAAAATATTTTATAGAAATTATGGCAAATCACATAATGATTATTTTTTTCTTTATTTTTTAGATCCACGCTTTATCTCTAGTGGGGTAGTCGGATAAGACTAAATGTACGGTAAAG
This sequence comes from Heliconius burneyi, assembly GCA_018247715.1. Classification (NCBI taxonomy): domain Eukaryota; kingdom Metazoa; phylum Arthropoda; class Insecta; order Lepidoptera; family Nymphalidae; genus Heliconius; species Heliconius burneyi. The sequence goes on along the minus strand of DWGR01004027.1, from coordinate 4,462 downwards.
AGTTCCATAGCACTTTGGACGTGTCTAACTTTCAAAAATTAAATTTGATTTGGGAACGTGACAGTAATTAAATACCTATTTATACATACGCACATGCGAGCACATGATAAATAATCCATGTATCCCTTTTAGTATAAGCGTAAAAATGCGGTTACAAGTATTTACTTTCAACTGAGTAATTTTAATAGTATTGAAATAAAGTGGTTGCAATATACGGACAGGCTGGAATGGAACAGACATACAGATAATTCTGTGTTTAACCAATAGGCTACGAAATCCTAGCAATCGAAATTGACTCTTCCAAGCTAACACCCAATTCATATTTTGATTTATACTCACAAATAGACAGACAAAGCAATATTGTCAAAGAGGCATCGTGGCAAATATGTATCATGCCAAATAGATAAAACCTTTGTACCACATTCGTCCTAGCTGACGTCACGTATTGTCACCAGGTCGTTCACACTTGAGTGATGGTCGCGACGTGATGGTTGAAGTTCCTACTTGGCATCTAGCGACAGACAGACGCCATATATTAATATAATGAAAATATTATAACTATTTATTATAATACCAGTAGCTAACGCCACTTCTTTAGATAATCATTTTTATATGCATTATGGGACAAGAGTTTAAGGTTCGAGCCAGTCGTGACGCAGAGGCACAAGTGTGTGACTGAATGTTTAGAGAGGTGCATATCTCTATGCTACGTTCTTATAAGGAAAATTATGAAAAAACATTTTAAATTAACATTATCAGTAATAATTTCCCACAACACCGACGTAGCAACCCTAAAACAACAATTACATGTCGAACAAGTAAACAATTGTACACGTATAAAAAAACGAGTCGATCAATCGAAACGGAGAATAGCTCTGTACGAACGCCATATTAGGAGGTTGTAATAACGAAAGTGGGTAGTCGCTTCACGCAACGAAACTAGGCAAAAACTGGTCGCCATCACTCCGTGACGTGAAACTTTTTGCGAGCTGCCAACGGTGGATGCGTAGGTCAAATAATAAGCAATATAATTATTTATTAACTCTAGCTATAAGTCTAGTCTATCTAGGAAAAGGTAAACTCTTGGTTCAGTTGAGTTTCTTTAGATATGTTGGTATTCTTCTCTTCATTTTGGACATATCATGAAATCTACGAGTACTATGAGAAGTTTAATTATTATGGAATATTCTACATACATGAGGATCCATCGTGACGCAGCACCACAGCGTCTGACTTCCAGTATGTCGGCTGTGGGACTATATGCGGAATACAGCATCTAGCAAAACTAAGGACACAGCAGATTTTGGTTACCAGAAATACATTAGTACTTCTATTATTCTTTAGACTAAATTTGTTTAGGTTAAGACTAGATCAACAGTTGCTAAGGCACTTGAAAACTTCGATATAAGCCATTCAAATTGGTAACAATGTTAGTTTGGTTTGGCTTTGGTCGGGTGATTGCTGAAATATGAAATATATTATTTTTAGTGCTGCTATTGATACAGATACTGCCTAAGCTGTAAAACTTGTTTGTAATTTAATGCCTCAATAAAGTTGGCTGAATTATAGCTTCCATTTTAAGTGAAATCTACCGTCAAAATAATTATAACTATGGAATCCACTAAAAGTGTATTTAAAGATAAGGAAAATATCCTAATTCACGTGGGATTAGGAGAAGAGAGAGATAAATAAATAGGTCTTCCCTATTTTCCCTTGAAAATTAAAATATATTTTAATGAAAGCTACGTAATGTGATCTAACAAGTATCATACAATAAACAGTAAAACTGTAAAAAAAAAAACAGTAAAAAAGAACAAGGCTAGCCACAACTTACGAGGGCGACTTAATAACATAGAATTTTAGTGAAAAATTGTACAGATAATTTTTTGGCAAGTACACTCAAAAACTGGCGTCTCTCAACGGAGCGTGCATGAAATATGCCGCTTTAGAGCAATTAGATGATTATCTTGCGCTGATTAGAATTAAAAACGTGTAGGAGTGATGAAATTAAACCAAAATATTTTGAAATTAAAGCTAAGCGGTACTGTTTTAATGAGAATATTGCATTCAAAGGCATTGAAAATAATAGCTTCTATTGATATTATATTTTAAGCGAATAAAATAGCCTCACGCTCTTTCCCCCATAGCAGAATAGGCAGATAACATAGAGTTGAGACACTCCTTTCCCAATTTTTGCCTAATTTTCGAGAAATTGTGTACTGTGCGTCTACCAGATAGGCAGAGATTGAAAAATTTGATGAGAAAAATAGAAATGAATCTAGTATAGTAGGAATCCTCCAAAGAATGGAAATCATAATTCAGATAGCAGTACGTAGTAACAATATAATAATTAGACATTAAAAAATTGTAAAAAATAATCATCGTAATAACTAACACGGCAAATATATTATTTTTAATGATTTTTATCATCCAAAAACATAGACGCGCTCATCGTGAAGTAAAATACCGAAATAATAAAACAATAACTTCACTTTATGGCTGTTATTTACGGAGATTACAAGCTGACGTGGATTTTTGTGTGATGGCTGCGTTAATTAGTATAGTGTGTCTTGTAAAGTGCTTGCCACAGTGCTAGATAAGATTTGGATTTTAAATTAAGAGCTTTGTGTAATAATTATTGAAACTTTTTTTTATTCGCGCTTTATCCCTAGTAAGGTTAGTCAGAAAGAACAGAGCGCCAAACGCTATGGTCTTTGTATATCTGTTTTGCCTCAAGCACTGTGGTCAATCTCTTCACACATGTCCTTTGGGTGGGCCTCTCATTTTTTTTACCGTTACTTTCTTTCCGTAGAATTGTTCTGTTCTTGAAAGTAAATAGTGTTCTCTATTTATCTTGTGCTTAATAAGTTTTAATGTATGAGAATTACTTCTAAATAAAATTTATCCTCATATAAACACGGATCTAATGTATGGTAACTTCAGATGCATTTCGATTTTTTTAAGTAAACGAATATCGGGTACTTTAGTTGTTGCATTGCATATACAAATCTTTCTTAATCAGTACCCAAAATTAAAAAAGAAACTTTGTTAGTTCTAACTTTGTTAGTTAACAATAATAGTTTTATTATTAACATTTTCCAAAATATTATCAAAATCATCTTAATTCTGCTTATATGTACCAGTGGCTGGCAACCTTTAACCGCGCAGTCAACCGTCGTTGCAGAACTTGTGCCTTAAAGTGGCCATTGCCTTATAGTAACAATAGAAGGGCAATTATTATGAAATATTATATAAAGTTAAATTGTTATACCAAATTGTACCTATTATATAATATCATTATATATAATATCATTATATATAATAGCACATTACAACATATTATAATTATTATTTTTTAGATTACTGTATATTGACGTTATTGTGACGCAATTAGGGTTGTATGCGAAGATTCTCTCGCTCCCATTTTAAATTTATTTAAAATACTAAAGCTGGTAGTGCTGTTAGTAATAAGAGCAGAGAGAGCTGTTTAAATTTTTTGTTTTTAATAAATGTAGCGGTGTATTTATAGAATTGTTCTCATCCCATCCATCCTTAGCGGGATAGCCGGAGATAACGAAGCACCAAATATTTCGGATTCTGCATACTTCTTTCGCCTCGTTGACTATCATCAAGCTCTTCATATATGCCCTCCGGCTCCTTTTTTACATGGTCTTTCTTTAGTATCATACATAATGTGTTCTAGAAAGTCAATTGAGGTCACCCCCTTCCTTTCTAACATTGCACTTAAGTAAGCATCTAATAAATAAATTTAAAATTGAAGAAGTAGTTTAATTATTTACCTACCTAGTGTTTTTTTTACCACTTTTCACCGAATTTTCGAGGTGGACCAGCTGAACTCAACACCGCCTTAGTACCAATTCGAAGAAATGAAAATATATTAACAAAGAAATAAATAAATAGGCCGTTTCTTTTTAGTAACAAACTTCAAATCTTGTTATAGCTTCTTTCTTATCTTTAAGGATATTTCAATATACATGTTAAAGACCAGTATTTCACAATAATGTTTTATCCATTAGTAGTCATTGCCCTCTATTTTGCTTGATTGAACACTTAGACACAAAATGGAAGATCTCGTCTTTCTCTTTCCCGTAAGAATTTCAAGAAATACTCTCTTATTACTCTTCCTACACTCAATAACCTACATACTACGTTAACCTACACGATAATTTTTTTCTTTCTAACTCCAGTAGTTTCATCTGTAAGTCACTCATTAACGGAACGGTTTTACAACTACATATAAGTAACAACCAATAAAAAAATATTACCAAACTTGCCTCTAACACCATTCTCTACATTTAGCCACTTAAACTAAACGCCATAAATAAAGTGAAATTTAACATTTATTGAAAAACATCCATTTTTAACCCACAAGTTGAGAGGTCGAATCAATTATTTTCGCGAAAGTCTTAGAGAGAGCGTTGCTATCATCGTTTCTAGAAAA
>DWGR01004026.1:0-11544 GCA_018247715.1 Heliconius burneyi | reverse complement strand
CTAATTTCACACGGTATCCCGTATATAGTAGGGTAGGTAGAGAAACCTAGTGATGAGACACTATCCGCACACACCGTCCAATTGTGATGGTATTACGTGTCGAGTGACGAAAATAAAAACCGCGCTTTGTTTTCTTACCACATCAATGAAATGAAAATTTACAATACATTCCCTCGAGTGGGAAGCAAACACGTCATTACGAGTTTTCAGATGTCATTTACACTAGGCACAAAAAATTAATTAAAAAGCAAGTCTATCTCCTTAAGAATTATAAGTTTGTGATTCTTATCGAGATAAAGCTCTTACATTTTGAGTTAAAGAGGAACAGAATGTAATTATGCAATAATGTAGAGAGAAAGGAAAATTAATAATTACCTTTATTTTTGTTTTATTATCTAGTAATTAAAAGGTTAAACTAAATTTTAAAAATTAGAAAAAACATAAAGTTTTGACATAAACTACTCTGCCTGTTCCTGTGAATACGACACTTTTTTTGTTTTTCTTTCTTTTCCCTCGTTACTAAGCCCAGAAAATAAAAATATTAATTGTTGAATTTATTCGAGTAGGAATCGAATCGACATTCTCTCACGTTACAGTTGTGTGCTTCTGCCACTCCGTCAAAACTGGCCTCAATATTCTTTACCACGCGGGCGAAACCACAGGTTAAACATGTGTATGTATGTAAAAATCAAATATGAGTTTGTATATACAAGTGTAAATGTGCCTTACATTAATTTTTTAAAGTCAAATTATCCTAGTGAATTGAAAATTACACTACAAGACTACGTATTGTATAAGACGAGCAAAAGCAAAGGAACTCTCTGTTAGAGTAAAATTTAATAATTCACGTTGTATGAAAATGCTTGGAAAATATAGTCTATAGGGAGTGTTAGTCAGTAGTATTCGTACTTATATTTTCTATTCTTGAGTTAACATATTATTTGTTTTCTTTTTAATTTCCTCTGGAATTATCGCTGCTTGTGTTAATACGTCATACACGTACTCGCTAATATATGTAGATTCTCTCAAATGTGCCTAATCGTGTTCCTAGATAATAATTTAAAAACGTACAAATTTAAGTACGTATCTTTATCCTTTATTGTAAAAATATAATGCATTTATTTAAACTTCTATTAAAAAATAACAAAAACATTTTAACAAGTAAGATCCGAACTCTATCTCACCACGCTTACTGAGCTACGATGGCAAAAAGAAATTAAAAAATAATGTTAATTTGTTTTGCTTAGTTGAATAAATAAATGGAATATAAAGTGGATTTTAATACAAAAATATACAACATATCCCACGGGAATCTTTGCTTTTTCCTGAATAAGTGAGTGTGGCAATTTCGATATAAAAGTATTGATATTACGGTTTTTATAATTATATTTATTTTTTATAAATCTTATACATTTAAAAAAATTGTGAGTGATAAGTAACAGCATAACATTAGTGGCGGAACTCAACACCGCGCTGCTTGGTTACCAGAAAATATTAAATATTTCATTCCACCGAGTGCAAATCAAACCCACATCCGTCGCGATTACAGTTGTGACTGTAGCTTAAGCGTAAGCTTCTGAGAGACGATGACCTCATGCGACAAACAATGTTTACTGAATATTTTTTTATTAATTTCAAGATCATGTTCATGTTCATAAAATATTAATAGATTTACCGGGAAATGGAGCATTAAAATATAAAAATACGATGTCTTGGCCACAAAGTGTCTACACGTACTGGTTGAGTAATACAAAAAGAAATCATATTTTGAGTGTCTTATTCTTCAATCACCTATATAATTGATCGAAGTTCTTATTACTTTATTGCTGTTGTTTATTTACCTACGTATAAATCGTATGAACGTTTTAATTTATAATTTTCTAAGTATTTTAGAGTCAGTGTTTTTTTTTTCAATTTCTTCTTCTAAAAAGACGATATTGAAATATTCTTACATATTAAAATAAATAAAAAATAAAAATAAATAAAAATATTTAAGTATAAATATATTGGAGCCTAGAATGCGCCGTCCTCATGGAGACACAGAAACAGTAAACGCGATGGTTTTGGGCTCTTTTCTCACACAGGGGAATCAATAGTTTTATATCGTCGAGTTGAGTAGAAATTGGGCGAAAGTGGAGACCGAAATGTCTAAGCACTCGTCTTCCTCTGCCTACCCTACCATATGCGGGATACCGAATAGAATCTAAATGACTACTAATTAGAGTAGAGTAGGTATTGTAGCACAATGACAGCTCTTATAAATAATATCTATCTATTCATTGATTGAATCACGTCATCACTAGCCATCAAATAGCTACACGAGCACTGTTTGTGCAACTTGCACTGTAAAGTTTATTGTTTATTTTAGTTTAATGATATATTGGGTGGTTCGTATCCTTATGAAAATTATATTTATTTAATGATGAAACCGATCGGTGTGGCGCAGGGGCACAAAGTGTGACTGGTTGTGGGTTCGATCCCCATTCGAGGAAATGAAATATTTATTTAAAATGTTTATTTCCTTTTCTTCGCTCTGGTGTCGAGGTTCCGCCACTCAATACGCAATATCTCCAGAATTCGGCGGAAAGTGGAGAACGGAGTGTCTTAACACAAGGTTCCCTCTGCATACCTTGTTTTATGCGGGATACAGCGTGAAGCTGATTTTTATTATCGAAACCAAGATAGTCAATGAGATAAAGACTGAATTCATACGTGGTGGTTATTGGTTTAATCATAAGCCACAATTTTTCTTTTGTTAAATAGCTAATATTAATAATAGTTTTTTCTCTGCCGCTTTGATTTTTTTTTACTTCACGCGCACATATAAGGAGATGCAGAGTAAACCTGGGAAACATGTGTTACGAGACTCTTAATAACAAAATAAAATATTGAGTTACGTTCCACGACTCAACACACAATACCTCCATAATTCAGCAGAAATTGGAGTACAGGAGTGACTTAATTAAAATTGAGAGTTTTAACATTATGTTCCAGGTTCCCTTTGCTTAACATTCTGTGTGTGAGATTCCCAGCGGGACTCTCAGCTAAAAAAACGGTGTCGAGGAAAAGCTTGAAGTCAACGCAAATATAGAATTTTCTGCTACATTATCCAACTTTAATATCAATTCAGAACTGACTTTTAGACAGGTTTACAAAGTCCTAGAATGAAAATAGACTAAGAGATACAATACAAGAATTTCATTTTGATCAGCAGTTGTTTTTGAAGCGTGTTCGTTCTATTTCTACAGTACCTACAATCAATTTTTAAAATAAAATTCTAGCTTCTACACTACGGAAAAAGCTATTTTAAGGTTATTTTGAAGTTGTTCATTCTTGGTGTTTCAATGAATGGTGATTGTCATAGTAAAATAAAATTAAGATATATAAGAGTGTTTAGAGCATATTTTTAAACATACTCTATGCTATATTTCTTTGTTTTGGAATTAATTATGTTTTAAATATAAGAATCTATGTATGTAAAATGTCATATAATAGATAATATGTTTTTTTTTATCTTTACGCTGTGCCCCGCTATAGCAGAATGGGCAGAAAGAATCTAGTGTGAAGACAGTCCATTCCCTACTTTCCACTGAATTTTCGAGGCATTGCTGTGCTTTTTGCCTTGGTACCAGAACGAACAATTGAAAATATTGATTAATAATAATTTATTCCACAGAGTGCGAATTAAACCCAAACCGTCGCGTTACAGTCGCGGCTTGTGCCCCAAGCCACGACGGCTTCCCACAATTTTAAACATATTATTATAAAATGAGATTTCAGAAACGATTGTATAATATGGGTATATTACACATAATAAACTTTACAATTTTTTTTCTTTTTTTTTTTTGAACATGAGAATTATTAGCCCTATTGGCTTTTACAGCGACACCGGTTGGGTAGGGAAGAGGGTACTCTGCCCCTGAAGAAATGCAAGCACTAAGTGGCTGCCTGTGAGGAAATTAACGACAGTAAGGGCGTTCCTGCGGGACTCGAACCTCGGCTCGTGGCCGTCGCGTCTTGCGGACTGGGATTTTACCTATGCTAAGCAAACCGGCCGCAACATTCTTTAGAATTATGTCCTCTTTAATAATATCTATTTCAATAATATAGCTGTGGTCACATTTTAGGTGTCCAAGGTTTCTCCGACTGCATGTACAGTCGGCTACAACGAAACCATGAATATGATGACAAAAATTTTGGTCTATCGCCGTATATGACCTGTTAATTGCAGAATGTAGCGGGAAGCATAACAAAACAACACTATGTGCTAAAAGTCTTTTACAGAATTGGAAAAGTGAACTTTTTATTCTGAAATTGAAACCCGTTACGGTCAGCGTAACATTGGTGCTTACACGTAAAATCATACTCACATACAGCAACAAAACTTTTGATTCAATGAGCTTTCCTTTAATTGTGTCAAAATTCAACAATCCAGAAAGCAGAATCCAATAAAAATAATTAATTTGGATTATTCAGAAGCAAAATGAACTTTAATAACACAACGTAACATTCCTTCGCCAATAGTACCAAAGCTGATAGCGTCCCTATTAAATAATCGTCACGCGAATACTTGCAAGTAGAACCAAATTAATTCTTTTACGGTCTTATTTTGTTTGGTTACAACCGATTGCCTTAAAACATGCTACAATATACCTAATTAAGTCGATCGATATGTATATTTGTCACCCCATATTGAACTCGAGTCTCTAGACTACTGACCTAAACAAAGTCATGTTAGATAATATATACATAATACTTTTCAATCATCTTAATTGACTAAGGCACATCATCTGACTGTAAACGCGACGATTGTGGGTTCGATTTCGATTCAGGGGAGTGAAATATTTAAATCTCCTCACTTTGGTAGCAAGATAAAGGCCACTCATACACTGCATTCTCCTCTGCCTACATTTCTATGTGTAAGGCTGTAAAACAAGTCATTTTAACGTTTAAAGTTTTTAGATATTAATATTTATGTACCTATTATATAGACATCATACCTTCTAATCATTTATATACATATGTATATAAGAAATAATAGATTAATTTAACGCACCTGGCACATCTTTTTCTGCGTTATTTTCGATGTCGCCCATCGTAGTGTATAATAAATTTGTTTGTATATATTAACACACAATATGTAGCACGAATAAAATTTAGTGAACTCTTACATCAGTGACATGTAACTTATTTTTCGTTTAGATACTGTGACACTCACTTTATTATATATATATTTTTATTAAATATAAATGTATAGACACAAATATACTACGACAATTATTTTCTGAACATTCAGAACTTTCCCGCCATTTCGAGTTATTTTTTTTTTAGACGCTGTCATACGTCTTCATAGCGAGCGCGTCAGTCACAAACTGTTCTATTTTTGTTGTGGAAAATAAAAAGATTGTATTCATGCGTGTAATTACGATATATTTTGTTAGTTAGATTTAATTACATACCACTAACGCACATTTCAGTAGATTTTATTGTTTTTTGTGGCTGTAAATTGTTTACAGGGATTCTTTTTTTCTTTTAAGCTCAATCTACATTTTTTAAATGCTCGTCCAAATTAACACAGTTCTTATACAAAATTAGATTGCTACATTTATAGGTACTCGTTCGTGCTTAGAATCTATTTACTTCCGCATATAATAGTAGTTTCTGTTAGATATCTTAGTTATTGGACTAAGACACTATGGGTGTTTTAGTCCTAATTTAATAATTTATCACTCTGAATGGTTTTCTCAAATGTAATTACATTGCTTGTCTACTGGGACTTAGTTTTATACAATGTCTAGAAGCTATTTCAATGAATACCTAAGCATACACTCAGAGATCTTGAACATTTTGCAAATGATCTATTAATATCTAGTATACTTTAGTAGTTTTGGAACTTATAAACTTATGCTCCAATGGGTCACAACAGAATAAAATGCTAATATGACTGCGTTGCTCTTTTTCGTGTCCTATCCTATGTGGGCCATTAATCTAATTTCTTTAAATTTGGTTTAGATGGATAATTTGTCATATTTTTTTGTCTACTGTTCTCTCTTCTTCTCGAACAGAAAAGCCAAAAGACAGGTCAATTCGCAACGATCTCACAGATGTTGAAGGGAGCGATATAAAAATATTATATTGTTCAATATTATAGCGCAATGGTAATATCTGCCTGTAAACACCACGGTGGTGGTGTAATCAATATTCGAGAGAGTAAAGACAGGTAAATGTAAAAAAGCGAAGCTCTTACTGGTCAAAAGTGTGTTTTATTGTAATGCTACTTCTCCTAGACTGTTAAACCTACAGCTCTGATTTTTTCCGGACGCCACGCTGATACGAGCAAAATAGTTTGGTGATAATTGTAATTGTGTTTTTAAGCAAATGGTCAAAATGTGTACCATAGAATTAAGCTGTGAAACGTTTTGAATTTCACGCGCACAGAATAAACTTTGATTAACCTAATCCAGCGCGTGTGGACAAAACAGAAAATTTTGCAAAATTTTGCGCAATATAGCTTCGCTCTGCTCCACCCGCCGTGCACAGCATGTGGCGGATCTTAGTATATACAGGTATTTTCGCTGTATACATAATGCATAATAATACTACTCACTTTTAATAGCTTCGATCATATTAAACGTGATTTTTGCCTTCGACTTTATTATTTTTAACATGTGGGACATAACTAATACTATGTATAAAACCTTTTTTTCGACCGTTGCAATTCAATAAATACGTATAAACTATTTTACTCCCACGTGTGACGATAAACATATAAATTAAAATCACTTTTTTTCTTTTACCACTTTATCCAACAAATTTAAAAACATAGCGTTTAATAATAAAAATGTACCTTCATAAAATGTGTTAATAATCTGTAGCATCTGTGACAATTCATTGTTGTTATTGTCAAATGCCAAAGTCATGAATGACGTATGTCATCATCATGCACAGTGTTGTTTGCCAAGTTTTGTATACTGCATAGTTCTGTTTTGAACTATTATTTTATTTAAGTGTTATTCATTTAAGTTATAATATTTCGTAGAATAATTTCTATGCTATATATAATATCTATTGATTGCAATTTGTGTACTCATAATGTCAGATAACGAAGAAAATTTACATCGTTTAGAGGGCACATCGTCTGATGCTCCTTGCGGTCTAATTATCAAGAAAAAAGATAAACCACCTGATTTTCAATTTATTAAGCCCTCTTTATTGGGTTTAGATAAACTAGCTGCTGCGAAGCGAAAGCAAAATAGATTGATTTCCTTTCAAAATGAAGAAAATGATGGAGATGATTCTAATAGTAAACAAGATTCTTCTGAAGCAAAGAATCGAAAATATAGACGACACAATGAAGAAACGCCAACTTATACCGGAGGTCTTTCAGAACAGGCTCGGGAACGCATGTTAGAGCGACTGCAAAAGTAAGTTAACCTAAAATGTTTTTAATTTTTGTTAGTATATTTTCATTTCTATAATATGATAAATCATTATGTTTGAATGAGGTCAGTTGTGGCGTAGGGGTACAAATGTATGAATGTAAACAGTAAATGTGATAAATTGTGATTCCCACTCAACAAAGTATAAAAATAATATCTTTATCTTTTCACTTTAGAGTAAAACTCAAGCATGCTGTGGAGTGAAATGTCTGACCATTCCACGCGCAATGCCTTCAGAATTTAGCATACAGTGGGGAACAGAAGTATTTTCATGAGAATGGAGTATCTTAAAACTAGGTTCCCATGTTCCCTTTGCCTATCCTGCTGTTTGTAGCATAAAGCATGAGTGGGAGCTGAAAAATAAGAAAATATATGTACTTTATATCAGAAATATTTTGCTAACTTCTTCGAGCAATTATACCCTAGATGAAGGATTACAGTCCAAAAACGGCAAGAGAAATATGAGCACAAATAATATTGTGTTCTTATTCGATTTTAGTATGGTCCAACCTCAGGCAATGTGTGCACATGCTAATATGCATCAGTGTACTCTAAAAAGTCAGTATTGAATAATTATATACAAATATTTCATCATTTGGCCAATATTAGCAACAAATATTGGATGTTCTGCACTAAAACATGTATGGAGTGGATATTTTAATTTTGATAATTGTTTTAATGTTTTTTTTTTATTATAGGCTTTTTTCTTATAGGTATTAAACTGTAAAACAGGTAATTTTTTTTAAGAATAAATGTTTTTTTTTATCTTGTTGACAATTTTAATAAATTTACTATAAATGAAAGGTCATTTTTAGTAAATTTACTAAACTTGCTAACATATTGTCAATAAAGCAACTCCATGACTTCTATGTTTTTTTTTAATTTATTACTATCAAATATCCATACAAATATATTTTTACATTAATAATACACTACAAAAAACCACAAAGGTTTGTCTTGAGTACCATAACTCGTCTAAATTATAGATTTAAATAATATTTCTTTAATACTTTATTTAAACTCCCCTCAATAATCTTATTTTGTATATTGTTATCCAAGTTATTAAGTAAGGAAAAATGTATGCCCTGGTGTGCTGTCCGTATTTATTATTAGCTGATAATGAAAGTAATTTCTTTTGTGTCATATTGCATGTTGCAATTTTATGACAAATTTTAATTTGAAACTGTGAGTTGAAATAATTTTCTTTTAATATTGTAAAATTTATTTTATTATAAATGAGAATAACTTGGCAGTATTTAAAGAGAAGGTTTTCTTCAGTAGTCGCTAGCAATTTAATTTTTAACGGGACAATGTTCTTTAATATTCTAACCTGTAACCAATATATGTAACTCTAGTATGTTTTGTCTGTTCTGCTGTAACTACTTAGTCCATATGATATAAGCATAAAGCATTATCTTGGTTTTATATGTTAATCTATTCTTATTTCTTTATAATAAAAATATTTGCCAAAAATGATCTTAGTTATCACATACATAATTAATCTGTTTATGCCAATTAAACTTGTGATCAGTTGTTAATCCTAAATATTTATGGGATAGTACTACTTCAATTGAAGGATAACCACAGTAGCTACTGGGGTTGTGCAAGCAGCAGTTCTAATTTATATCAATAAATTTAACCCTCTGTGACTGATGTGGCTTTATTTTTACAATTATACTGATGCGGTATCATTTAATTTTTTTCGTTTATGATGAGAAAAAAAAGTATTTGTTAGGTTTTGACTCTTGTCTCGGTCTTGGTTTTGGTCTCATTGTGACCACATGACACACACTATCCGAGGCATAAGCTCATTACGATAACGTACTAAAAGCCACAGTGCTTAACTTGAAAATTAGTGGTAGTAAGCGGAATTTTATATTTCGCAGTATCTATGGGAAAACCACATAAATTGCAGGGGTTAAAAACAGTTAAAAGAAAATTTTGATAGATAGATTAGGAATAAAATGTTTTATATCCATTACGAACTATACAAAACTAAACCTTAACGCACTATTATAAGGTTGGATTTTATAGAAATGATCTTATGTCATAAGTCTGTGTGTAATAATATTTTCAACCTCTGTTTTTATTGACTGGTGCTATATTTTTAAGCCGTATTTTTACACAATCATTTATGTAGTGTATAATTGATCGATGGCTAACTTGGTCACATTCAATTCAAAAAATATATATATTTTTAAATATTTTTTATAATTTCCAGAAAAGAAAAAGAAACTAGAGAAAAAGGTGTACACTATTCAAGTCAAGAGGAAAAACAATCCAGATCTAAAGATGACGATGATCACTATCATCGCTATGATAGATGTGATAGAGATAGGCGCCGTGATGAAGATAGGAGAGATAGAGACAGATATAGGGACAGAGATAGAAGAAGTGATAGGAGTGAAAGAGATAGAAGGAGGGATTCAGAAAGAAGGGATCGAGATAGGGACACAGATAGAGATAGTTCAAGAAGAAGTTATTATGAGCCTAGGTTTAAAGATGAACCTAGGACACCTAGGTTAGTTGTTATTTACTCAAAATAAAAAATTATAAACTCTTAAGATAATTAATCATTTTTTTCTTCAAGTTGTAATTAAATTTAGTGTTTTCTGTGCTGCAAATATTATTTAAAGCTAAATTTAACTCAAATTTTGTTATGCACTCATAATAAAACATTCTTAAATTTGAATTAAATTTATTAATAAATTTATATTCCAGTATAAAAGCCCTAAAACCAACAGACAAAACAGCTTGGGATGATGATGATGATGATCCTAAAGCTATTCGTAAATCAAGCTGGGACTTTCCCACGCCTTTGCCGAAGAATAAAAAACCTACAAGGGATTATAAGGGAAGGCCATATGATGATAGTGCTAGAGCTACACCACATAAGTAAGCATAATTGTTTTATTTTTCAATTTCTTTTTTCAGCAGAGGCAACAAGACTCAGTGTTAGAGCTTACAAAGGGCTTAGGGCTTACAAAAGTCTATTTAAATAAAGGTTATTATTTAATCTTAAATCAATTCAAATCATTCAACTCAGTTGTGGCACTGGGGCACAGAGACTGTAAAAACGACTGGTTGTGGGCTCAATCCTCACTTGAGGAGATTGAAATATTTATTAAAATTTATATTTTCATTTTTTTGCTCTGGTGTAGAGACAAGGTGTGGCGTTAATCTCAGCCACTCAATACGTAATGCCTTTAGAATTTGGCGGAAAGTGGGAAACTGAGTCTTCCGAAGAACTGTCTTAACACAAGTGCGTGAAGCTGATTCATTAAATTTCAGTGTGAATTAATACAATCGAACATGTGCTTATCTACTAAATTCAAAACATTGTATGTTGTGTATACCGGAGTAAGGAAATTCAAACATTTTATAAATTTATTCATTCCCATAGGTAGATAGAAATTGAACATGTTTTATAATGTGAGTCCCTCCCATGATGCAACATGATAGCTTTAACTCATACATCTTTACAAAAGATACTATGTTCTTTCTGTCAACCATGCTGAATGCAGGATAAAGTGTGAAGCTAATTATATATAAATATATTTTCAGATGGGTCAGCTCTCGTCGTGGCTTAGACGAAGATGATCCTGAATGGCAGGAGGCAGAGAAAAAGTTGGACAGAGCCTGGTACAATATGGGTGAAGGTATTATAAACATTTACACTATTCTTATTGAATGTCTATTTTATGTAATAATAAATACACTTTATATGCTTATTGTCAAAGAAGAAAAAAAATCATTTTTAGATGGCAATGAATATAAAAATAAAAACAAAAAGGAAGAAAAAAAGTAATTCTTTTTCGATTTTAATAATTATAATATTATATAATTAATTAGTATAATTATTTAAATTATTTTTGTAATATATGTATGTATGTCCTGTAGTGCTTAGTTATGATTTCTTTATTGTATGGAATATTTAATCGAAAATCAAATTATTTGACAGTTTTCTATTCAAGGAATAGTTCTGGTCTAGTTGTAGTTTATTCATAGCAATAAAATATATACATAGTTTCAGTCTGATAAGTCAGTGTGTTGTTACATTTCAGTTCAGTTCTTAATCTATGGCGGTGTTATATTTCACCAACTT
>DWGR01004025.1:0-11545 GCA_018247715.1 Heliconius burneyi | reverse complement strand
CAGAGTCTCGTTACATACAAACTCGAATAACAGCTTCATTGTAGAGGTACAAATATATGCATTGCCAATATAATAATAATATTCTTTATTCTACATCCATAACAAATACATATTATAATTTCTTTAACGATTATATAAAAAGGATGGGAAGGAATTTTTGCACTTCTAGTGGAATCAAGAATATCGTGTATCAAAAAACACTGTCGTAAATGCTATAAGACACCGCAATGCTTTATATTATGATACAAAACGAACATATTGTTGTTCCGAGTAAATATAATTGATCGTAAAGAGTTTTATTTTTTATTAAATCATTAGGAAAGGAAGGAAGCGAACTGGACAAGCAAGGGAAGTGGGGAGGAGGAGGCATTAGCTCCTAATGTCAATAAAAAAATATCATTCGCTAATCTGTGACTGTAATTTGGCAATTTAATTTTTTCATGAAAATAATATTATTTACGTTTTTGTACAAAAATCGTAAATATTACATTTACTAGTGCTGGTTTTCTTATTGTTATAACAAATGATACTAATAACAGAGCGGTAACCGAAACCAACCAGACCTTCATAATGATATAAAACCTGAAAATACCTGTGCGCCATAAACCCATCACCAGTAAGTACCTGCTATCAGTCAATATAAAACTAGGATGGTCGTTACTTTGTCGGGTAAGGTGCATAACATAGTAACCGGACGCCAGTGGTGGCGTAGGGGCACAAGCGTGTGTGTAACTGCTTGTGGGTTCGATTTCCACTGTCACCACATACCATTTCATTGATTCGCTCTGGTGTCGAGGCAAAGTTGAGTTTCAGTTGAGAAATTGAGCAATAGAGCGTCTTAACACTAGGTTCCCTCTGCCTCCTCTGCTATGTACGGGATACAGCGTGAAGCTGATAAAAAAATTAACAAAAGTTAAGTAACTATTTTATGCACCTTATTTACCCAATACCTGGCAAAGTAGCTCCCGTCCAAATTTTATATTCCCTTACTGGTGTTGGATGTATGCGCAGAGAAAATTTCAGGTTTTTAACCTAACATCTGCCTCGGTCGGACTTGGTTTAGCGGCCATCAGAAAAGTCTTTAGAAGAGACCAATAAAAACCCTCCTACATATTAAATAAAACTATTTTAACCAGATTATAGTAAAAATAGTTTTATTTAATATGTGTAATAATCGTGAAAATCAAAGAACTACGCTTAGCGTCAGCACCATTTTTCAAAATCTATGTAGCCCACGTCATTACCACAACGACATATTTTGATATATTGAACGACACTTCGTATGTAAATAACCGTCCAACCGCTTGAGGAAGTGCCAAAAAAAACACATATGCAGGTATCTAAAAAATTTTACCCTCCTTCTGACATGGTCGGTAAAAAGTACAGTATGGTAAAACTATATAGAAGTAAAAAAAAGAAGTCGAGTATTTGAGGCAGGCGCAGGGGCATTTGGGGAAGTAAATTATTATTTATTAATATTTCCATTTCTTCGCTCTGGTGCAAGGTAAGGCGTGACGTTGAGTTCCGCCACTCAACGTGAAATGCCTTGAAAATTCAGCGGAAAGCGAAGAACGGAATGTCTTAACAGTGGGTTCCCTTGGCCTACCTGTAGAAATCCTGTTTTAATAAATTTAATTGTACTATCTAATTATTGTTACCAAACGTTGATGTAGTGATTTTTTTAATCCTTATTAGCTTACTAAATAAATAAATAAAAATAAATAAATCACACGTAATACGTCATACCTATGTAAGGTACACCTTGTAAGGTATACCTACAAGACAACACGATAACACGATTTACTGATTTTGTACTCAATGATTTCTATAATTCTAACGTTCTCCACACATTACCTTACTTATGGTTATTGTTTTTGCTTTTAATATAATTATGAAAAAAAAATGAGAAAGATAAGATACATAATTGCATCTCATTTTTATTCTTAGATATTTAGGTAATTCATATTTTGAAGTAGCACCTTGATACTGAATACGTTTTTTTTTCAGAATGAACATTTAGATGCCAGTGTAACTGAAACTTATATGGGCGAATGGAAAAACGATAAACGTACTGGATTCGGTGTGAGTGAACGTAGTGATGGACTCCGTTATGAAGGGGAGTGGTTTGCGAATAGGAAGTACGGATA
Organism: Heliconius burneyi; assembly: GCA_018247715.1. NCBI lineage: Eukaryota > Metazoa > Arthropoda > Insecta > Lepidoptera > Nymphalidae > Heliconius > Heliconius burneyi. The sequence continues at coordinate 9,398 of DWGR01004025.1, read as the reverse complement.
TGGTGTGACGACCTTCCGCGACGGAACAAGAGAGGAAGGCAAATACAAAAACAATGTGCTCATCACCAGCCAAAAGCGCAAACATATGTTTCTAATGCGCTCGGCTAAATTCCGGGAACGTGTTGATTCAGCAGTGAATGCAGCACAACGTGCATCTAAAATAGCATTACAAAAGGCCGATATAGCTATTTCTAGGTTAGTGTAACATTTAATGAGTTAAGAGTAAGTTTAAGCTTATTGTTATTAATTAATATTATACGGAAATATAAATTATAAAGTAGAAAAAAATGTTAAAATATATAAATATGAAAAATAAGTATGTAGTATATATATAAGCTACTCATATCTTGCAATATAAATTATATGCTAATTAACTTTACTATGTCCAAATATAAAAATGAAAATACTTACTTGTCGATCTTTAAAAACGTTATAAAATCTAAATGTAGCTATCAATGTTGATTTTTAACAGGACTGCTACAGCCAGGGGGAAAGCCGAGCAAGCTGATGAAGCAGCAGACCAAGCTAAAGAAGACTGTGATATAGCACAAACCACTGCCAAGCAGTTTGCACCCGATTTTAAGCACCCTGGCTTTGACAGAATAGGATTAAGAGAGAAATATAGGCAAAAAGTTTATGAACAACAAATAAATCCTATACCTCCTACACAAGAGACCGAAAAGATAATGGACAGTAAGAGCATTCCAAATCATATCCCTCCGATGCATTCACATATTCCTCAAATGAATAAAGTACCGAACGCTGTGTCATCAAGGAGACCTTCAACTCAGTATCACAACACAGGCCAATCAATGGATCAGAGATATCCTAATAATCCTAGTTACATTACGGATGACAGAAATGTTAACCCTCCTTACGAACAATTTTATAAGACTAATCAGGACAGTTGGACTGGTCCTGGTAATCTACAAAGTCAAACGCAAAATCAAAAACTTTACTCAAATAATCCACCAAGTGGCCATATGCCTGAAAACCAACCACCACATTCACCTTATCTAACACAACAACAAGCCCTTGATACCAATCAACAATATGCAAACCAAAACCGTCGGTTTTCATCATCCATACGACCTTCCTCAACTCAACGCCCATCTCAGGATTGGAATGCGCCTCCAGGAATTTCTAGACGACAAAGTATTTTAGCGCAACCTATGAATGAACCACAAGGCGAAACATACATCGATAGTAGTATGGCTGCTTATAGAAGAAATGAACTACGTACAGGTACTGTGCATTCGGAAGGCGCCCTAGACAGACAAGCTCAAAATGTGGATATTCAAGGTTATCAACAAAGTATGAGCTCTCAAGTAAATAGGCAACCAATAGACCCACAAATACTTAGACAAGGAGCTGAACAACAAATGTATCGACAAACTTCAGTAAATCAACCAGGGTATCGCCAAACACCGGATAAACAATTATATCGGCAACAAGCCATGGATCAACATTCATATCAGCCACCTGCTGCGACAGATCAAGATATTATGAATGGAGATCGTGATTTAAGACAACAGGGGCCGCGCCCATCTATTGATTATTTCGACCATTACAAACGACCCCCAAGTAGAGATTCTAGTGTAGATAGATACGGCAGACGATCGAGACAGCCATCTGTAGAGGCTGTTCCTCCGAGTGGTGGATCTAGAGCTGGATCCGTTGCTCCTCAACCAATAACAACATCACGTCCACCTTCTCGAGCGGCAACTCCAGCCGGTAATGGTCACTTAGCTTCTGGCCGAGGTTCTATTTCTCGTGCATCCTCGAGAGAACATCAGCCTTTCGAAGATTCACTTCTGCGTAAAAGAAATCTTGGGCAAGAAATTTCACCGTCGCCATACCAACCTAAAAGAACAGAAAGTTTATATGTAGCACAAAATTCAACACCACCACCTCCAGCACCAACGGGAGGAGGTGGCGGCGGCCGAAAAGTAAGTATTCATTACTTTCTAATTTATTATTACTTTGTTAAGGGCATTTAATATATTAAACCCATCATTATTTACTAATTTACTAAGTCCGTATTTCGACTTATGCCTCAGCTGTGCACAATCACAAAAGATTCATTCAAACTCATTCATTTTAATTATCTCATTGCATTTTAAGCAACCACTTAATAAACAAATTAGGACTTACTTCTTATTTCTCTTTTCTATTTCTCTCTGCATGATGCAAAGCATTGTTGCTTGTAATAGAACTTGCAAGATATATACAAAAATTTTAACATCTAAACATGTAAAAGTTTTTGTAGCTATAGGTCAGTAAGTTGATCATGAGAATACTAAGTAATTTTATTTAACCGACTTCTCTAAGAAAAGGAAGTTATCAATTCGACCGTATTTTTTTTAATATACGATTTTACTTTATTTTAGTTGTTACGAATTAACCTTTCGTGACACCTTAAATATTTTGGCTTAATTATGTAAATAAACATTTTAAATCTTTTAAAAGTCGGTAATATAAAAAGATTTATATTGGAATAGATGTCTTTAACATATTACAGACTCAGCTAATACAGCTGGTTTTATGGGGAAATCAAATTAAAATAGAACATTAATGCGAGATGTATCTTTGTTTAATTATCAGCAATTATGTGCCATCTAAATATTTCTAGTTAGTAGAGATATAAAATAGAATCACAGCAAATCACTAATGTTCCTTATTACGGCGTTTTGTAATCGCTATAACTACTCAAATTAGCATTTACCACTAGAACAACCAAAGAGACTACGGAATACGGTGTACCTTTCGATGCTGTATTTTACGATACAAACATTGTTAGTACATCTGTTTCAGTAATATATAAAAGGTGTATGTATAGGTTAGTGGTCTGTATAGTGTCTGTATATCTACATGATGATGATGGGCGCGCGTTTACGTTTGCTATGTAGGTGGTGGGCGGCTGAGCTCGGCTCGACAGCCCGATCTATTTCTAATTTGAGACAGTCATTCGCCGCCGCTTTCCGTGCATCACCTATTCGCTAAATATATAAATAGATATTATGAATTCAATTTTTTTATCAAATCTACGAATACAGTTTGAGTATTTTGCAATTATACCTTTTTTTTAATAGCTAATTATTAATAAGTGGAATTTTTTTTGTAGTACAGTGAGTTTTGCGTAAATTATAAAATAATTGTACGATAATACTATTAATTTAATAGTTCTATTACAAAATGTGGTATCAAGTTGACGAGGATGAAGACGAGGATCTTATGTGTTCGCCGGCTATTCTGGCTCGCCGCGCATCAGAGAGTTGGATTAATGTACCTCCAGTAGAGGTGACACTTAAATCATTATATTTCTTTATATTATTATATTTTTTAAATTCTCTTAAACTTTCATGTATCTCTCTAAATATTTAATTATTCAATCAAGATATTAATTTATTTTTAAATATTACAGTATTGTTTATTTAATTTATATAATGAAATAATAATTGGTCTTATAGCTTCTTATACAATTTTTATTTCTTTTAATTTCCTGGAAATAGGTTTCTTCCATTCATCATTCTAAACGTTATAAAAGTCATTTTTAGTAGACATATATTTTAAATTTTTACAATTTAACATATTAGAAAGAATTTTTCACTGTTATTGACTTGTTGAACCGACTAACAGACTTCGTCAACATATAAATTATTGCTATCTAATATGCTCTATACCTTTAATTTGGGACACGTCGTTACACTCGGATGTTTGAACTTAAAAAGAATACTACATAAGAGTAGGCATAGGTATCTTATGTAGACGTAGGTATCTTATATAGTAGAGGTACTCACCAAAGAGAACCCAAACCGTCCAATCAATTTTGAAATTTAAACATCATTTACAGATGTTAAGCACTCCACAAACGCTCCAACGTAAGAAATCGCTCCCCGACGTAGCAGGGATGCCGCGGCTGCCTGACGGCGGGGGGATGTCGCGCGAGGAGGTGTCCGCGCTCGGCTCCGCGCGCCGCGAGGAGGTGCGCCGCATGCACGACGAGTCTGAGAAGCTGAGAGCCAATCCCCTCTTGTATTTAGTCAGTCCACAAGTCAAGGTATAATTTTCAGATGTTCTTAATTTAATTATATGTAGCTATCATATTTTATAGAAACTTTCGGGGTCGGTTGTCATATTGTAATTTTAAACTGAAATTATTTTCTTTAAAAACATTTCACCGCTCTGGCAAGACAAGCTGCGGCGTTGAATTCTCGAATTCAACTGAGAACGGAGTGGCTTGACAGCAAATATCTGCCTGCAAAAAAAATATCACTATTAAGCACGTAATAACATATGTTTTCTTTCAGGACTGGTTCTCGCGACAGCAGCTAGTGATCCTAGTACTGTTTATAAACATCTCGTTAGGGATCATGTTCTTCAAGCTGCTCACGTAGCGTCGGCCGGTGGCGCTCGCGCGCCTCTTCTCTCAGTGTAACAACACTCGTGTATATGTTTGTAAAAATTATAAGCACCAGGAAAACAATGCTTGATGCTAATTCAGGGAATATATTATAATTACATCGAACAGCACCCAACCACAATGTACCATCCAAAACATTTACTTTTTTCGATAAGGACTTCGATTTGCTAGTGTATTCTTCTATAAATAAAGTTGTGAAAGTGTGAAATACAAGACAAATTATGAAATAAAGTGAATAAACGCCCCACCCACGTCCAGTTAATATAATTTCTAAAGGTGTGAGAGTGAGATTTTTGTGACCACTAGACGAAACTTCGAATGTAAGAAGCACGATTATCTTATGAACCTGCATATTGTAGGTTTTCTCTCTTAATGTTATGTTAAACGCTTGCCTTATTAAATTTCTTTCATTTAAGTAAATAAATGTAACAACGGAACATAACAATTAGTGGCGATCGTACAAAGTTCCAGGAACATAAGGAGACATTTATTAATTAACTGACACGTAACAATTCCACATTATTTAAATGAATGACATAGATTAAACTATCGACAGTTTACTGATCATACTTTTAGGCTCTATGGCCTTTATGGTTAAAAGTTGTTATCGTTAAAATTATATAATTTGCTTGTTTCGACATATATTTTATATTGTCATATTTTATAAAAGGTTTTGAAGCGTTTTAATAAAAATTCCCTTAAAAGGTGAAATTTTAAATTTGCTCTTGCTCTTAAAAATAAGAGAATATTTTAAAGTAACGTTTAGTGAGAGTTGAAACATTAGTGTACATAATATACATATAATAATTATATATATTCTATCATCAAAAATTATAAATGAATTTGTACTGTTTGGTGGGCTATTAAAAAGAATAAAATATTTGTTGTTGTTTACTTAAATATTAAACATAGAGTACAATGAAGTACTTCTACGAAAATTAATATTCAATTTTATATAATTATAATTTTATGTTGTAACTATGACGTCAATTTCTAGTATTTGAGAGTTTTGTATAAGAAAAAAATAATTGTTCTTATTTATTATATGAGATTATTAATTAAAGGGTGCATGCGAGATTGTTGGCACGCTGTACAATTACGGAAGTTGTGGGATAACGCGCAAATCCATATATTAAAAATAAGACAATTTTCGCAATTTCTTCGTTATGTAAAAACTTTAAGTTATATTTAAGAGTTTTAATTACTTGTATCAATTTTATCTACGTTTCAGAAATAAAATATTTTAACAAAACTATTCAGATTTTATTTTTTCTATCCTACTTTCGAACCTAAATATTTAATTAAAAAACTTTACCTTAGTATTAAAGAGATGTGATATTACAATTATTTTCTAATTGTACAAAATTTTCAGTGAGACTACTTACGCCTTATTATAAGAGTGGTCTCAAGTAAAATGTTAGAAAAGTGTTCTTTAGAAAATTCTACTTGCGTCGAATCTTTCACATCACGTCTATTCTGATTTTGAAAACTAAGCTTAACATTAAAAGTGTACTCTTATTCAATTAGATGATAAGTAGGTATACGTACGACCTGGCGCTCTTAATTTTTTTATCAACTTTAAAAAAGAATCGGAAAATAAAAAATACAATAAATAAAAAATATAATAAAATAATAAATATATAATAAAGACGATGTTTTGGTTTATTCAATAATTTATATTGTGGAATTTGCTCTTCTGTTTCTCTTTTTTAAGTAGTTACAAAGCCCGTCGTAATTTTAATGAGGAGATTATTTCAGCCAAGAAAAAGAAATTAAACTAGTTAATACACCTAACGAAATCTACAAAAATACGCATTTTGGTACCGACTTCAAAAATAAGGGATTTTAAATAGTAAATAAGTATCAATAATTTCACTTATTATTTTTCAATTTTCTTTACATTGATATAATTAAAATATTAATTTTTAAAAATATTTTTTTATTTTTTTTATTATTTATAAATTATTTTTTTTATTAAATTTTTTTTTATTTATTATTTATTGTATAAAAGCAATATCTTTTTTTGCATAAGGTGGCAAACCTGGTATGATGTTTAAATATTAGTTAAATATGTTTTCGGTATTGAGCAATTTTAAGCAAATATTAAACAACAAATTCTAACGACATTTTTATTATATATCATTATATATAAACCATCAGATAATTTTTTTTTTTTTCGTTATTTTAGTCAACGTTAGATATGTCCAAATCCAAATAAGTGATTAAATATAAAAACTTAAAGAAATAACACCACCAAAAGTTCACTCTAGTTTACGTTGGTGCATTAAACATATATTGGAGGGATGTGAATAATACCTATGTGTGCTGGTATTGGTAAAGAAAATACAATAAATTCCAAGCCACAAGTACCCTGAATTGGATACCCCATACTGCGTCTACTCTGGGCACGATGAAGAATCGAAGTTTCGTAATATCCCATGTTTCGGGTTCCGTACCTGAAATGGTAAAAACAGAGAAATAAATCTAAATGGTAATGATCACTTTGTTGTCTATCTGTCTGTCTTTCGAGATCATTTATCTTGAAATCAACGTGGAGGCATCAATTCGAAATAAATATGAAATATTCAGTTCTATGATCCCATGAAGAAGTTGGCAACGAATCTTATTTCGAATAAATAGTTAACTCTATTCTATAACGTGGTTCAAAGTTAAATATCTCTCAAAATTCTTGTCGGTCAAAGAGCATTGTTTAGAAAATTTTGAACAAAATATCACCACTATCTTTACCGTCTACACTGCCCCTGAAAAATTGAAGAGATTTCTCAAGATTATAATAAAAATATATTTTCATAATTACAAAAACTTAATCAGTAATACATATATCGTATAGGTACATAGTTAGGTTAAGATATTTCCACTCTAAAAGAAGAGAAGGTACACAGCATAAAATAGTAGGTAATTTAAATTCCTAAGTACATAGTGGTCTTGTGAATTTATGTATCATAAAGAAAGTATGGCACTTTACTGTTTTATATTTGCTATGTCTCATATATACATATATACTTTTCTTTAATTAATTAGATTAATACTATATGGCTTCGTCCAATACTAAGGCAGTTTAATAGCTACTGCACTTGAATAGACGTCTTTCATTCTGGTGCTCAAAGTTAAATTGAAACATAAAGTAAATAATCAGTTAATAATGACAAATAATTCAAATCATTCGCAAAGTTACAGTACTCAAGACAAATCCCTGGTAATAACAGATGTTCGTTTTGATATTTGTGCAAGTGGCAGTGTCAGTGTTACCGTATTAATTTCTGAATCTCGTTATACATACCATAAGTTACCCATATATTTTAAAGGTCAAAGAGGCTAACGATGATGCTATCGACTTAGATGACGTGCTCCCAAAAATTGGTGAATTTGGAATATACCAAAAGTTTTTACTTTGGTTTGTTTGCTTGCCTGCATGCCTGCCTTGTGGTTTTTGTGCATTCAATCAACTTTTCATGAGTGACACACCTGATCACTGGTGTCGAGTACCTGAACTACAAAATATATCACAATTAAATCGGAAAATTCTGTCTATTCCACGTAAGGTAAAGCCTTTTTATTATTATTAAGTATACTTATGTATATATGTTCTTTAAACTAAATTGTTTTTTATTATTATTTTTTTTTTCAATAAAATTTTAGGCACATGATAATAGAACTTTTGAAAAATGTTTACGATATTCCGTCAACTGGACAGCAATATTAAATTCAGACAAACCTATTGATGGGAATGAAAGTTGGCCTGTGGAACCTTGCCTTGACGGATATGAGTACGATAGAACGGAGGTTATTTCGTCTATTGTGATTGATGTAAGTTTCATTATCATTATACATATGTTAGAGTACCGCTGTGGCTTATCTTTTAATGAAGCATTTTTGTTTATGTATTTTATTTTGCAGTTTGATTTAGTTTGTGAATACGATGTATATCCGACACTTGGCTTGGTAGCTTTAAACGTTGGAGGGCCAATAGGAGTTTACTCTTTTGGACTTCTCAATGATCGCATAGGGCGTAAAAAATCATTTTTCGCCTGTTTGTCAACCTTGCTTCTAGGTAGTATGATGACTGCTTACGCACATGAATATTGGTTTTGGGTATTAGCGAGAGTCATTGTTGGATTGACAATTCCAGCAGTATATCAAATTCCCTTTATAATTTGTAAGTATTTTAAAATAAAAATGTTAAATGATAAATATAAATAAAAGTAAAATAATTTTAATCGATTGACATATATTTTAGCATTGGAATTAGCAGGCCCTAATTATAGGTCTTTTGTGACCGTAATGACATGCATATTTTACACTTTGGGATTAATTTTACTGTCATGTGTAACCTACGTCCTACGAGACTGGAGGTCCCTCGCATTAGCTACGTCTGTACCATTTTTCTTTTACTATCTCTATTGGTTTATCCTCCCAGAGTCACCAAGATGGTTATTAATGAGAGAAAGATTAGAAGAAGCTAATAGTATTTTAAAAACAATAGCTAGAGTTAATGGCAAAGAATTACCCGAGGAGTACACAAGAAAACTTCAAAAACAAGTATTAGAGCAGAAAGAAAACGGCGTGAAGGAGGCAAAATCTGTAAGCGTATTTGCTTTGTGCAGAACTCCAAATATGAGACTCAAAACATTTTTAATCACATTGAATTGGTGCGCATCTGAGATGGTCTACGTAGGATTAAGTTATTACGGGCCTGCTATTGGAAGTAATCAATATATGAGCTTTTTCTTATCATCAGCTGTAGAAATCCCGAGTTACCTTGTTTGTTGGTTTTTAATGGACAGAGTTGGACGTCGTTGGCCACTTTGTTTGTCTATGGTAATAAGTGGTATATTTTGCATCGTGACTGTTCTCTTACCAGCGGGTAATCAATATATAAATACTACGTATTATATAAGATATGTATACAGGGTGGAAGAGGCAGCGCTTCTTTTACTGAAACTGCATATAGGGT
>DWGR01004024.1:0-11546 GCA_018247715.1 Heliconius burneyi | reverse complement strand
AGAACGTTTTAATGTTGATGCTCGAAAATAAATTATTTTCAGCCATTTGGATAACTAGTATAACTAGTTTGGATATAATTTTGTTTCGTAAGAGAAATATGGATGAATTTTCTGCTTCGTCTAATTACAATCGTTTATTATAATGCTTAGTGTTGCGTTTTAAGCGGTGTTTAAAGAAAAAATATTTAAGGCCATTTTTAATTTTTAATACATTTTAAGATCATCGGAGCTAAAAAAATTATACTTTTCGTATTTAAATGGATTTAGTAAAACAATTAACTACGATTAGTACAACATACTTATGAGGCATTCCTGGCAATCGTGGCGCAGAGGGACAACATATGACTGTAACCGCGATAGTTGTGGGTACAATCCCCAAAATTAATATTTTCATTGGGATCCGGGAAGAAGGTATCTTCCTTGATTTTCACGCTTTGCCTTTGCTTTGCCTGTAACCAGAGCTAGAATTTAAAACATTAAATATATCCCACAACCTGTCGCGTTACTGTCGCACGTTTGTGGCCCTGTACCATGACCGGCCTCCCATCTTAGTTACTTTAAGAGCATTATACTAATTACTGGTATTTATTAGTAATTTAACTTATTAATAATTGATCAATCTGTCAGATGATTGATAAGAACTTTTATCGTACTTATTACTAGTCATTTTTTAGAAATAAAATAAAAATTAAAATAAACAAACTTCACGCTGTATCCCACACATAGCCCGGTAGGCAGAGGGAACCCAGTGTTAAGACACTCCGTTCCCCACTTTCTGCCGAATTTTGGAGGGTTTGCGTGTTGAGTGGCAGTACTCAATGCCGCACTTTGCCTCAACACCAGAGCGAAGAAATGGAAATATAAACGTAAATAAATATTTCACTTCCTTGAGTGGGGATCGAACCCACAACCATCTCGTTACAGTCACACTCTTGTGCCGCTGCGCCACGACGGCCTCAATACGGCCTTTATAGAAATCTTTAATATTAAATCAGAATAAGTCAAATCTACAAGTCATATACTCGTATAGTATAATTTATTGATACGACCACTGAGACAGCAACGAATGAAAATTTTCAATGAAAATCATCGATAGTAAAATCCATTGCTGTTTTCATCAGGCAGCAGCAATTTGGAAATCATGTAACAAGTGGTATGTACAGAATTAATTTTCAATATGAATTCCGAGAGCGCAGCCGCGCAATTTTTCTATATTTCAGGGGCGCATCGAAGCCTTTTTATCCTGTATTGTCGATAAATCCTTGACTATCCTGTATCCATAATATTAAAAGGATAAAATGTTGTGTAAATGTTGTTATATGAATAATACTACTTTATTTTTGTTTTAATATTCGATTAATAGTTTTTTGAACTAATAATACACATTTAATACAAAGTTGTAAAGCTTTTTATTTAATACTTTTAAATTGTGTGTAAGAAACAGGTTGAGGCCGTCGTGGCGAAGCGGCACAAGAGTGTGACTGTAACGCGACGGTTGTTGGTTCGATCCCCTCTTGAGGAAATGAAATATTTTCACTTCTTTGCTCTGGTGTCAAGGCAAAGAGCGGCGTTGAGTTCCGCCACTCAACACACAATGCCTCCAGAATTCGGTAGAAGTTGGGGAACGGAGTGTATTAACTACTAGAGTCCCTCTGCCTACCCTGCCTACCCTGCTGTGTTGTATAATTTACGAGTACGTATGAATGTACGTATAATATTTAAAAATCTATTCGAAAAAGGGATACACACGAAAAGAGAATAACTTAAACAATAATTGAAATTAGGCACACAAAGACTTTGTAATTAATTAACATATACGCCGCGTCTGATTAAAACGCAATGGCTGTAGATTCCATTCCCACTCGAAGAAAGAATTATTCTGGTTTCTCCTATACTTAACACGCAATGATTTGAAAATTGCGTAATGCGTGAGGTGAGGTATCTTTAGATTACGTTCCCTCAGCAATATTCAGGATACAGCTAAAAAAACTACCTACCTGTTTCATTATTTATATTTTTTATAGTATTGGTTGGTTAATAGAAAAAATTAAATCCTATCCAATATTAAATATCCATAAGAAAATAACTAAAAGTCTGAAAAAACTGAGCATTAATATTACGTATATTAATAACTCTCAATAAATCTATTTTATTTTACAAGTAAATACCTGATAAAGATATTTTTCAATTTATTACTCGTTTGCAATTTTGAAACTTAGTAAGTGAAGGCAAAAATGAGCAAAAGTTGGTATTTTCTAACGACCAAAACTTTCCTTTATTGAAACAAAACTTCTTGCTCTTATAGTTCAATGACTATTATGAAGTCCGTTCAATTAATTGAAGTTTTCCAACCTGTACAATGTGGAATATGAACTATATTTATTTTTGATGCTTAAGTTTGTAGCCGTCGTGGTGCAGTGGCAGCAACGTGTGAATTTAAACGTGAAGTTGTGGATTTGAACCCTACTCGGGAGGATGAATTATTTTTACTCTAGTTGATTGGTGAAAAAGCAAACACTTTGATAAGTACATAAAAAACGATTCTCAATAACAATAAGAATAGCAAGTTACCTTACTTAAGTTTTCATCATAAATATCAGTAGTTTTTAAAATTGCTCCTGGAAAAGAAACACCAGTTTTTTTTTCAATTTTTATCGCCATAGCCCTTGAAAGATTTCCTAAAATGTGACTTTTTAAATTTTATTATTTTTTTCCTACCTTATTTCCATGATTTATAGACCGATAGTTTTTAACTATCACATCGTGCGATTGTCCTATTACTGAATTATATTGAGGAAAAAATTACGAGCGCAGACCCAATAGTTGGGCTGCACTTGTCAAGTTTATTCAAGAATCCGGTTTTTTTTAAATCACAAATTCTAAATCTACCTGCTGAACCACTGAAAATCTCTTAACATACATGGGAATAAAGGCCGGCAACGCACCTGTAGCTCCTCTGGGGTTGCACGGGGTCGTGGGCGGCGGTGATCACTTACCATCAGGTGACCCGAACGCTCGTTTGCCTTGTCCTTATACCATAAAAAAATAAAATAAATAAAAAATGGATAGGCTCTGAGATTCCCTACCCATATACTACTTTTGATTCATCGATCGAGCTACACCTGTAGATATCTACATAGATATAGATAGAATAATGTAATATATTTTTGATAGATAATGGGTAAAAGATAGCATCTAGCACTGAAATAGAAAAGCCAGCTAAACACTTCATAAAAATATTCACCACAAAGAGAAAATAGAACGGCCCGGCTGGTAAGACTATTTTTGTTGCAGTAAAAATAATAGAAGAGCATAAGGATGCAGGGTAACGTGCATTCATTCGCACCGATTGTTTACTTACGCCGAGGAGCACTTTACAGCTGCTCTCGTGAAATAGGTCACTTGCAAATGCCATAATTCTATAAGCAAGACTTAGTACTTATACGCTTACTAACAAATCCTAGGATATTTTCTCTTATATTTTAGCGATCAAAACTAAAGAAGGTATTTAAAGATATAATTTTTATTTAACGCATATATAGATAATAATACTGTAATAACCCTATCCCCAATTTTCCCTAAATAAACTTAATTTTACTTATATATATCAAGTGGACGAAGACTCGTACAGTCCATAATACATAGTACTTACAAAATACAATTCGTATTCGATATAGATTTGACGCCATTGTGACGAATGCATTTCCTATGTCTGATTGTAAGTAATTAATGAAGATACCAATCTCAAATTGGTATACTTATTTTTATTTAAGATATCTTACATTCCTCATTTGATTAGATAAAATACGGCAATGACTCTCTTTAAAATCAATTTTGATTGATTTAAATTTATTTCTTTTGCCCTATAAAATATGAAAGAATCGTGGACATAAAACAATATACATCATCTCATCTTCACGCTGTATCCCGCACGCAGCAGGGCAGGTAGAGGAATGTAGTGTTTTTGACACTCCGTTCCCCACTTGAAACAATATACAATTGAACTTTATTCTAACAGCTGCCACATACTCATTATGCACATTAGAAATTCTTAATATTCTGGTTTGGTGTACAATTGTTATTATATCTGTCTATTAAGAATACAACATAAATATCTATTTTATACTAATATACTATATCGGGTACGTACGTATATTTACGCCATCCTTAGAATCTGGAATGGGATACACTCAATTGATAGTGAAAAAGGTTACGTGGAAAGAATAAGATTCCTGGATAAGCATGTATAGATAAGCTAATATGTATGTAAGATAAGCATGGATAGATACATGATATATCATTAACCTCTAGTTCTTGAGGTTAATAACATAGGACGTAATGAAAGAAATATAGTAGTTGGTGCCTTATTTCTCTCATTATTCGATTAAAAAAAAATCTTGTCCAGCTCAATTTTTTTTAGCACAGTTTAATAAATGGTTTACAGTATAAATCCATTTTTACCTTATCATTGCATTTCCGTTTTACATTTAACCAATAAATCCCGAAAAACCATCTAAAGCGATATGCTTTGGATATATGCCATGTTGTTTTAAAAATTAGCTACCAGGAAGGCAAAACGCGACAGGCGCTTGGTCCAGTTCCAAGAGTTGCTCGCTTTGTGACATTTCACTGATAAAGGCTGGATGCAAGTGACGTTTATGAACCGTAACGGAAAGGGTGTTTTATTCGGCAAATATATAGTTTACAAAAGAATAAATATGTTACCGTAGAAAATGTCAAGATTATATTTATTAACTGATGAAACATGAAGTTGATAGTAAAGATTTACTTAAGAGATTATTAAAAAAACCTTACAATGATTATTAAAAAAATATTATTACATTACTACTTGCTTTTGACTACTTTTTGATAAGTGGTATCAATTATTGTATATATTGGCAATGTACATAACTTATTTTATAATTACGCATAATTTGCCTTAATATTCAGGCAATGTATAATTGTTATTTCATTCATTTAAAATGACCTCATCAAATTTATATGACTTATGCAATTTTAAAGCAATTCATATATTCATTTAATATCATATTCTACTTCAACGTTTATTAATCCACTAGGTACTTCGTTTTCGTTTTTCGATTGAGCAGTATGCTGTTGGCCTTATGGGCCTCTACACCGTCACCGGGCTTTGGGAGGCCGAGCTAGAAGAGCTCTGACCTTGGCATAAATCCACTAGGTATATCCATAGATATATCTATACCCGGTATCCTCATTGGATTGGAGTGGATTTTCAATCACTTCTGGTGTATTCTCTTGTTGTTGGCCCATCAGCCTAGCAAAATCATCGGTCCATCTTATTCGTTGTCGTCCTACGATTTGTTTACCCTGCCTGAGTTTAATTAAAAATTCAGCGTCAATTTCAAAATTTTCGTTTATATCTTCCGTCGGTTATTCAGTTATTCAGCATACGTGTCCCATGCACCGACACTTTACTGTATTATCAAAAAAAATCAAAATAAGCTTCACGCTGTATCCGGTACACAGCAAGGCAGGCAGCGAGAACCTACTGAAGGCAATGCATGTTGAGTGGTGGAACTCAACGCTGACACCAGAGCGAAAAAATTAAAATATAAATGTTAATAAATATTTCACTTCCTCGAATGGAGATCGAACCCACAACCGTCGCGTTACAGTCATATACGTGCTATATTTCTCGGCGCCACTAACAATTTCAATATTTGTTGTTAAGGTAGAGACCACATATCTATACCATACGACTTGATCGGTAAAGTGCATCGGCCTAAGAGCCATGAGTATTCTGTTCTTAAATATGTTTAACATATTGCTTAATGCCCAGAGCAATTGAAAACAGCGATGCTTGTGACTCACGCGTTTGTCTTGATTTGTCGAGAGTGACTATTTGGCCAAGTACCATTCTTTAATAATATGATTAATATCGACTTTTGGTATGGTCTTCACATATCCTTTTAGTCTTAAGGGTGTTTATTTTGAGACCTAACTCAAGGCTGTAATCCTATCGTTAAATATGTCGCTTTTTCCCACCAGGTAGAGTAGACTGAGGGGATCTAACGTTAAGACCCTACCCCACATGCGCCCAAATCTCAAAATGCTGCGTGTTGAGTGAACAAACTCCTGGTATGTTATATTAAATATGCCTATAAAATATTTTGCGACAAGTCACGGCCTATGCAGTATCTTAAATCAAGGATATCTTGATATAGTAATAGTTAACGATTAAAATCATAATTAGTAGATAATATTAAAAATAATTGATAAGATTATATTAAAAAACGTGATAAAGATTGCCGTTGCTATATTATATGACGTTATAAAATAGTAATTAGAATGCGGAATTGCAGATTTCTTATTAATTATTTTTCGTTCTGTTACTATCGTACGTTTAGGCTAGATTTTCAATAGTTTATCTATGTATGCAAGTTTCAACCAATTTGAGGCCAGTTGTTTGAAGTTAGTCGTGGTACAGAAGTGGTTCACAACCAGTGGTCCGCACAATCCTAAAAATGGTCCGCGAACAATTTTAATTTTAGTGGGCCGGCGTTACAATTGGTGTTTGATTATGACAGTTTATATTTATTATACCTACATAGTGGTTCCTGCTGGCAATATTGATAAAAAAGTGGTCCCTGATCAAGAAAGGGTTGGGGAACCCTGTGGTACAGGGACACAAGCGTACTTCTGGTCGAGACAAAAAGTTTCGTCAAACGTACCTCTGGTCGAGACAAAAAGCGCAGTGTTAAGTTTAACCACGCAATGCCTTCTGAATTCGGCGTAAACTGGGTAACGGAAGTGTCTTAATGAAAACGGAATATCACAACATTATGTTTCCAGATTCAATCTACCTACTCTAATGTGTGCGAGATAAAACGTAAAGCTGCATAAAAAACAAGAGACAATGAACAATTAAGTGAAGCGATCGAACAAAAAACAAAAATATGTACCCAATAATAAATTAAATATAATAAAAATTATTAACAACATTTTACTTATCCACGGTTAAGAAATTTTCCAAACATATAATTGGTTAAAACACTTTACTTTTCACTGTCTGAAAATTTATGCTGTAATAGATATATTACTTAGTTCTATATAATTATCATCGAAATTCGACTTAGCAATAACAAAATATTCATATTACACATATCTATGAAGATCGACAACTAAATTAAGGAATTTCATCGTTATCATCAAGAAGCTAACTAAATATAATATATTGCTTAGTGAACCCTTATGAATGTTATTATTCGTAGAGCAATTATTTATATAGGAGATATACAGGTTGGAAGCGTCAGCACTCCTATTAAGGAAACAGCATACCTATAGGGTAAAATATTTTAAGCCCATATTAAAAGAAATGAATCAAGACCTCAATAGTTTAAACGTAGGACTTTTTTCATTTAACCACTTACTATATTTATTTTGTTTGAAAAAATAACTTTTTATGAAAATCACTGGGAAGAATAAAAATATTATTTGTATTAGGCCTTTATAGAGTAGTTAAAGAGAGATACCTAGATAGATTTTATAGAGCAGTTAGCGGATTCATTTAAAGAGGTGCCGACAAACACAGACGAGCGTTGAATAAAATTATTTTCACGCTATAGAAACTTGTGGCAAAACTCTCCGTTTCTTACTTATAGGCCGAATCATTAATTATCCTATTTATAAAGTATTATATTGGATCGTCGTTATAAATATAATTTTTAAGTATAACATTGAAAAAAAAATATACCAAAATAATAACAATCAACCGCAATACAAATTAAGGCGGTAAAATGTTTTCACCCCTCAAAATATCCTTTCATTTTCACACGTGAATGCGGTGAGGCGGCCCACAAAATAGCCACAATTATTTTTCGAATTATGTATACAAATTGAATATCTACAAATGAGAACGTAAATTGCGGCCCACAGATCTATAATATTAATAATATTTTACTATATATATTATACAGGGTGGAAGAGGCAGCGCTTCTTTTACTGAAACTGCATATAGGGTAAAATATTTGAAACCCGGAGCTAAAAACATTTATCAAGATGCCTCAACAGTTTGGACGTAGGATTTTTTTTTCATTTCACGATTTTTTTCCATACCTGTATTTCGTGTCACGCACACATACACATACTACTACAAAAATACTTGAATGAAGCGTGTGCGACGTTGCCGCTTTGACAGGTTAGTGTGTGAGTGATAATATTACAATTTACAAATGGTGTTTTTTTTTAAAACGATTATTTTATTATTTAATTTTGTTTGAAAAAATAACTTTTTCATTTTTGGGAATTATTCTTTTTCTGAATTATATTAGGCTTTTATAGAGTTAAAACTGTGGTTTCATTTAAAGTGGTGCGTTCAATTCCATCCTGTATATATCTTTCGTACTCCTACGTAATATTTTGTACTAATATACATTTTCTTTATATTATATAGACAGTATAATCTTCATTATTATTCTTTATTTTTTGTAACATGGAAAGAAAAGGAAAACGGAGATATTTAATATTTTGTTTAAAATATTTAACAAATAATATTTAAATTTACTATCACAACTACTGTTGAAGCTATGGTGGCGAAGCACGAGCACAATTATGTTAGACATTCTGGAAACGAAACAAAACGCAGCGATAAGTTCCGCCACTTAAGATGCAATGAAAATAAAGAATGGAAAGTGAACATTGGAAGTAGCGCTTGTAAGTGGGACACAGGAGTAGGAAACAAAAGTCTTATTGGAAAAGGAATGTGTTAACACTAAGTATCCAGGTTCTCCCTGCATACTCTATTGTGTACGACATAAAGCTTGAAGCTAAAAAAACCACTGTTGAGGCCGTCGTGGCGCAGTGGGGCACCTTCTGACAGAAAATGCAATTGTTGCGAGTTCAATCTATACTAGAAATTAATAATTTCTACTTCTACCCTCTGAATTGACGAAACATAAGGTTTTCAAGACTACTACTATTATTTATTTTATATGTAATCTTAATATAGTTACATTTACTTTGTGGTCCAGTCAAAAGATTAATCTCAGTAATGTAGAAGCGTCTATCAAGATTAAGTCATGTAGCTTTGAGATCATCAATCAGTCCATCTTACAACGTCCATACAATCGTCGATTTTTTTTCAAAATGTCTACACATAGTATATAAAACTTTTGTGTTACTGAATTACTGACAGACTAATCACGTGGCGAAGAAAGATTGGAATTTTGGTTCCTTGTGGTTGAGAAGGATTAAATGAGAATTTGTGAAAATTCCAACGGTGTTAATGATTTTTTTTCGTTGAAACTATATTCTATTCCATATGCACATAGCAGAGTAGGCAGAGGAGACCTTGGGAACCTAGTGTTGAGATACACCATACCATATAACATTAAGTCACAAGTTCTTCACTTTCGGCCAAATTTTTGAGATATTGCGTGTTAAGTGGCGTAACTCAACGCCGAAATTGCCTCGTTACCAGAATAAGGAAATTCAAATATGAATATTTCATTCTCTCGAGTAGTAGTTGAACCCACAACCTGTCGATCTTACAGTGGCACGCTTGGCCTTGCACCTTTAAATTAAATTCTTAGTCTGAACAAAGAAAATGTACAGTCTTAAATAAATTTTATATATATCGCAATAACCTTAGTAGAGATAATTTAATAAATTTTAGTACGTAACAACGGTAGGTGTAAGTGTGCGTGAGCTATTCGAAACTTTAAATTAAACTAGCAACAATCAGGTACGATTTCAGTTAACCGAGTTAATTAACGCCTTGTATCCAACAAATATTTACTTTGTGTTAATTGTATAAAGTGATTTCTTGTTTATTCTATTCTGTTTATTGTTTTTATAATAGTAAATATGTATATTTAACCTACATGCAGTTGGATTATATTATATAAAAATAGGAAAGAAATCTATTAAGGCCGTAGCGGCGGAGCGGCGCGACAATCCGTCTGAAGTCACACGAATCGGTTACACACCCGACGGTTATGGGTTTGATTCCTATACGAGGGTATGAATCATTTTCTTGCTGTGATAAGAAGATAAAGCGCGTGTAAAAAATGTCTTAATGCTGGACTCTCTCTGCCTTGCTACTAGCGGGGAATTTTTAATACCAATCTATTATTACACTATAAAAATTTTAATATTGCTAATTTAAGGAGATTTAGAAAGACTTAGAAGCTTTTGGCTGTTATCGGGTGGATTTTCTGATAGCGTGACTTTAAGGTCGTTGAAGTACGTGACAAGTTCGAACTATTCATTAAGAAACACTTTAAACGTAACATAATAATAATAATGATTAATGACAATAATGATACGCGGCTTTGCGCAACTACGCAAGTAATAATTGTGAATTCGGAAAAATGTATGTGCTAAAATTGACTTGAACCTCCTAGTCGTAAAAGTAAGTAAGTAGAGTAGTAAGTAAAAGTACAAGTGAAAATAATAAATAAGCAATTTTTGGCGTTGAGTTCCGCCACTGAACACGTAATGCCTCCAGAATTCGGTGGAATATGGAGCACGGAGTATCTTAACACTAGGTTCCTTCTGGATATCCTGCTGTTTGAGGGATACAGTATGAAACTAAAAAACAGTCTACACATACCATGTACTACTATAATGTATTCAAAACAAAGAGTTATCTGCAATTTATAAATTATTAAAATAATATCTTATTTTATAACACATAAGTTTTTATAACGTCCATACAAGTATACCTAAAGTAACAAAAAAAAGAAATCCTCATAGAAAGCACATTTTTATATACCGTTGACACTCACTACCACGCTCGTATGGAATAATGCGAGGTCTCTTGAAAGGGTCGGACAAAAACGCTCGAATGTTTTTAACCTTCGCCCGCTATGCGTTAATGATGTTTACTCTCCCTAAAAGCCTCCATACACGTCGAATGGCGCTCTATCAGGCGTATTTTGCGTAGGATGGAAAAAGGATTTTGATATAAACGTCGGATTATATCAACCGACGTGTATTCCACGTGCTAAGCTAGATTCGTATGGAATGATCTTTTTATATCTTTTTTTTCCTATTTTCTGCTTAGAGTTATGCGCATTCACTTTTTTGTGAAAAATATCGAAATGCTTTTTTAAAATATATGAGCAACTAATTTGTGCTCGCGACTTCATCCACGCGAACTATTCGATTGGCTCTTTCAATTTCTTCACAGGAAACAGTAGGAATGGTTTTTGGCATTCCTGATATATTTATATAATTAAGACTACAAGAAAACCTAATCTGAAAGATCACTACAAAATTCAACTGCCGATTGTATGTCAAAAGAGATTTGAATACAAAATACCTAGTAAATTTCATAAACAAGTGTCATTATAGTGACAAATAATTCAATAGCAGCTAGCTTAAAATAGAATCCGTTCACATGTCACGCTATTTCATTATATCTGGTTGTTTCGGCTGCCGTTTGTTCATGATTTTACCACGCGATAATCTACATCGATTAGACGTAATTAAAATACCATCAAACTCTATATGTGAAATGAAGGCCAAGTTAAATATTAAATAATGCTTAAATTTCGACTTCACAG
>DWGR01004023.1:0-11547 GCA_018247715.1 Heliconius burneyi | reverse complement strand
CATATATCAATTGTCACTATCCAAATATACCTGAAACAAATATTCACTGAAATGGAACTAGTGCTTACAATGGTGATGTTCAGCCAGGCGACGACGACTTCATTATACCTGCCCACGTTTCATATTATTTTTTATATTCTTTTTTTTATCTCTAATTTTTATACCGCTTTTTTTCTTCCAGTCTACGTTACATATATACTAACGTAGACTGGAAGAACCTAGTGTTGAGACCCTCCATACTCAAAGTATGGAGGGTCTCAACACTTATATATTTAACATTTTATATAAAAACTCTCTAATAAAACTACAATTGGCCCTTTAATACTTTTAAGCCTATCTTTAACTTAGCACCACTTGCTGAAATGATACAAAAATATGAGGATATGAAATTGAAAAATACTTTGAGACGCTGTGAAGGATATAAGCTACTTTATATTCAGATCGGACAACGTAACTTATGTAGAAAAACATTTTAATATTTTCATTGCTATCCGTAAAAAGTGGTATCCGGTGACATATGGCAGGATTAGTGAAGAAAATGTAGTGTTAAGACACTCCGTTCCCTGTGTGACATTGGCGTGTCGAGTAAAGTAAACCTATAGTTTTCCATCCAATCAGCTTTGCAATTTTGCAGAAAAATACAACAAATGTTCTCTTTACACGCACATGCTCGTTCAATTGGCGCTTAATTTTTATGTATTTAATTTAAATGTAATTTTCCATGCGTTGCAATTTACATTGGAGTGTGCTATTTTAAAATCTGTGTAAAGACTTTATAGGCAATTTTTTTAATTTAAGCTTGTAAGGCTAAATAAAAAATTATGTTCATTAAATATTATTCTTAAAGAAGCTTCAAAATAAGAAGCTATACGAAATTATCCATTCCTTTTTTTAAGTTTTTTTTAGCTTTTCGCTGTATCTCCCACTTTCTGCCGGATGTCAACGGCTTTAGCGCGCGCTTTAGCTCTTTGCTAGAGGTGGGAAATAAAAATATTAAATATTTCCTTTTCTCGAGTGGGATTCGAACCAACAACCAGTCACGTTCACAGGCGCACGCTTGCCCCTGCACCACCACCAGCCTTAAAACGATGAATAAAATTCTGAAAACGTCAATTAAAAGTAGATTATAGGTCAACGTAATGCAGTTATGCACAAAGGATATCGGTCGAGAGGTATCGCCGGTACCGCTTTGATCGCGCTGTATGACTCGTGTGTGCCACGGACGGATTAGACAGTGTGTTTGTGTGTTGTGTGACTTTGTGAGTGTACATTTTTCTAATGTTAACAATAAGCGAAATGGTGAAGTTTTTTTTTTAATTATTTAAAATTGACTTAATGTTTTAGTTGTTTTTGTTTGCGACGTCTTCTACTTTGAGCGTAACGTAACGTCTATGTATTTATTTATAATTTTATTCTTCCTGATAATATTATGTGAGACCTATATAAAATAAAAATAAAAAATAGCTTCACACTGTATCCCGCATACATCAGGTAAGGCAGAGTGAATCTAGTGCTGAGACACTCCGCCGAATTTTTTGAGGCATTGCGTGTTGAGTGGCGGAACTCAACGCCGGGCTTAAATAATATATGTTTCCCTTTATTTGAACCCACTACTTATATTCTCTAGCACAATACATACTTAGACAACGGCCGATACACCTTTATTTATATAATCAATGAGCTTTCGCATACACTAAGCTGCTTTAATAGAATTAAACACAGAGATACATGACCTCAATGTTTAATACAACAAATTCCCCTCGTGCGGGATTCGAACCCAAATTCTTTAGTAATTGATTAAATTTTCAATTTTATCCGCTTTCAAACCACAATGTTTATGTGCTGCTGAAACATTTGCTTTGTAAATTGCGAGGGAAGTAATAACTATAGAATTGTGTTTACGAATACTCTACCGCAAAGTCAGTCGCTAACTGAAAGTGCTTCCTTACTTTATAGGCTTAAATTAAACTGTTCGTTATATATTGTAATTTCAGTATGTTAACACGATTAAACTTTACGTAGATAATAATGTTGATTAGAAATACTTTAGAAATATTAAATTAATTGTTCTTACATATTATTGGAAAAACAATTCTCCTTCACCTCTCTTTGCTTGACGCAAGTTAATTATAGCAAGTCATCAAGGCTGCTGGTGCCCTAAGACAATCTCTGTTATATCATCTGCATATATGTGATAGGGACACGAGATTTATAAGAGAATTAATGAAAATTCCAAAAGAGGAATGGAGATAAACAACACCATGAGGTATCCCAGCCTGAACAATACGCTATGAAGAGACCTTTTCCACCATGTGAATGGGCTGTCTACGACCATTAAGGTAATTTTAAAACCAATCAATCGCAGTCGGATATATATTAATAGTACGCTACATACTCAGCAATATTTCGTAATGACGTTGTTAAAGGCATTACTTAAGTCAAGAGGTACGAGAATTGTGAGCTGCTTTCTATCCATAGCTCGTCGAATGTCATCTGTGACTTTGGTTAGCGCAGATGTGATACTATGTCCTGGACGAAAACCTGATTGGGAAGGACTTAGGATGAAATGGTTGTTAATGAATGTACTTAGTCGTTATTGGATATGTAAATCTCTCTATATAATATACCTTAATTAAAATCAGCCTCACGCTGTATCATGTACACAGAGGGAACCTAGTGTTACCAGACTACGTTTCCCACTTTCCGTAGAATTCTGAAGGCATTGTGCCTTATTGGGGGAACTCAATGCCACGCTGTCAATGCTTCGATACGAAATGAAAATATAAATCTAAATAAATATTTCCTCAAGTGGTGATCGAACATACAACCAGTCGCGTCAACAGTCATACTTTGTGCCGCTACGTCACGACTTTATATATCTATAGAATCACAGGATAAACCACTTTATTCGAAACCAAATCACACTGGACATAAAAATCTTTGGTATACATTGCGCTTATATCTAGTTAAGCAATTAGTTTCATCTGTCGTCTATGTATCAGGTGGGGTAGTTGTATGGTTTAAGGGAAGATTCACACTATTGTGCCAGGCACGTTTCTTTCTCGGTCCGAACTTATATATTTGTGTGAGAAATATTCTTATATTTCTCACACAAATATATAATCAATAATATTCAATAAAAATATGCATGATACGACCGGAACTCTCAAAAAATTAAAATATATTTAATATTTTAATTTTTTGGCGTTGAGTTCTGTGACTTCAATATGCAATGACGAATTCGACGGAAAGTAGGGAAAAGAGTGTCTTAAAACTAAGTTAGCTTTGTTTACGCTGCTTTGCGTGGGATACAGCGTGAAGCTGATTTTATGAGTGATTGGACCAGAACTTAACCAAAACGATAGTATGAATGCGCCCACTATTTCTCTTTTTTTAATATATATTCTTAAACGCGAATATAAGATTATTTTTAACAGACTGAGATCGGGCCGAGAACGAATCGAAACCGGCATTATAGTGTGAATCCTCCCTAACTCTGCTCCTGTCTCGTGCATCGAAGCGCGAAACGCATTGCGACTTGTATTACGTTCGCTCGGTGTACTTGGCCTTCAAGTATTAAGTTTGTTTAAGTTAACGTAAAAATGGCTATTTTTGTTTTGGAATAATTTGGACGCACGTCGAGGCGCAGTGGCACGAAGTGTGACTGTAAACGCGACTGGTTTTGGGTATTTTCTCTCGAGAAAAGGAAATATTTATTAAAATCTATATTTCCATTTCTCTATGGTGTCTCTCAGGTCAGGTTCTCTCAGGCAAAGCGCGGCGTTTAGTTCCACCACTTAACACGGAATGCCTCCAGAATTCAGCGGAGAGTAGCGAACAGAGTGTCTTAATACTAGGTTCCCTTTGTCTACCCTGTAGAGTGCGGGATACAGCGTGAAGCTGATTTATTTTTATATTTCCATTTCTTCGCTCTGGTGTCGAGGTAAAGCGCGACGTTGAGGTCGGCCACTCAGCTCGAAAGGTCTCCAGAATTCAGTGAAAAGTGGGGAACGGAGTGTCTGAACACTCGTTTCCCTCTGCTGCTAGGGTGCCTGCTGTAAGCGGGACACAACTGTAAGCTGATTGTTATTATTGTTTTAGAAAAGTATTTAATGCCGCGCCGCGTCGCTGTTTTCTGCGTTTACTGTTGCTTACATTTCAATTGTTTTTTGTTGTTGTTTGTCTTTTGTGTACTTACGTCTTGTTGTATAGCATTTTGTGAGACTTTAATATAATTACAATGTGTGTTTTATGTAAGAGAAGAAAATTATGCTTGAAATAAACTATAAGAAATTATTATTTAGAGCAATTTCATAAATAACAATTCATTCCCTCTAGCTGGGATCGAACCCACAACTGTCACGCTATAGACACACCCTTGTCCTCCTGTGCCTTGAAGGGCTCAACTTTAATAACGTACTTTATACTTAGCGCAAATTATCAACGCAAGCGTCGCCAACAATCGTAGCTTAATTATTGTATACTTTTCCACTTTGCACGAAAGTGGGATCTTAAATTAAATTTTATAGCGTTTTGTCGTGTTCCGTTTAGCGAGATGTCGGTAGATTTATAAATTTGTGAAGAATTAGCGTAGTTGACTTCCGCCACTTAATATTTGTGGGAGCAGTAGAGAATGGAGTGCCTTAACCCATTGTTTAAAATTTGTTAAAATCTATTATTAATAGTAATCAATATTTTTATAAAAAGTACTAATATATAAAGTCATGAATAGAGATATTTTGAATATAATTAGAAAATAATTAGCTTACCTATATATTACTAGTGACCCACTCGCGGCACGCCCGCTTGTACTGCATAATTATATATTTTCTCATCTGAATTATTGAGGCCAGTCGTAGCGCCGTGGCACAAACTGTGACGGAAAACGTGACAGGTTGTGCGTTTGATCTCCACTCGAGGAAGTGAAATATTTATTCACGTTTATATTTCCATTTCTTCGCTCTGGTGTCGAGGTAAATAGCGGCGTTGAATTCTGCCACTCAACACGCAATGCCTCCAGAATTCGGCAGAAAGTGGGGAACAGAGTGTCTTAGCACTAGGTCTCTGCCTACCCTGCTGTTTGCGGGATACAGCGTTAGCTGATCTGAATTAATGAGGCTAGTCGTAGGTCTTGGCACAAAGTGTGACTGTAAATGTAAACAGTAAACATGTAAGCAGGTTGTGCGTTTGATTCCCATTCAAAAAACAAAATATTTAATATTAGATTTTTTTTTCTCCGTAATCGAGACAAAGCGTTGCGTTGAGTTCCGCTACTCAACATGGAATGACTCCAAAATTCGGTGAAAAATGGAGAACGGAGACCTATAAAATTTACGTTAATTGAAAATTTATTATATTTTTTTGTTACCAACGAGACTTTCCCTCGCCTATCTTCTTATATGAGGTGAAAACGTGAAGCTAAAACAATAAAAGAAATTGTAATCATGACTTGATAATATATTTGTATTTATTGGTAAACAATTAAACTTTTT
This sequence comes from Heliconius burneyi, assembly GCA_018247715.1. Lineage (NCBI taxonomy): Eukaryota > Metazoa > Arthropoda > Insecta > Lepidoptera > Nymphalidae > Heliconius > Heliconius burneyi. Next base: position 6,055 of record DWGR01004023.1, on the reverse strand, counting down.
AACGAAGAGATATTTGACACTGTTTATTTGGAGTATCGCTTTGGCTTTATACGACTTTATATAACGTAATGCAAAACTTAAAAGAAATTGGTTGTTTATTTATTGATATAGTAAATTAAGAATCATTATAAAGAAAACTGGTTAAGTGCGAGTTGGACTCGCTCCCTGAGGTTTCCGTTCCCATTTCAGGACTGTAGGTTAACCTTATAAAAATTTTACCAGCTTAAGTTGCGGGCATATGCACTTATTTTGATTTGTTTCTTGTTCATAACTGTAGGTCCAAGAAAAATACACTATAGACTTTGGTTCCGCATCGAATTGCATACGAAATGAAACGTCTATCTTTTGATTGCGTTTACTTAAAAGCTTGATTTATTCTGTGCTTCAAGGAACCATATACTTTATTAGGTAAATATTTGGTATTCATTTCAACTCAACCTCCACGTGATCTCGAGATAAATAAATTTGACAGATGGAGGGACGGACAATAAAGTGATCTTATAATGATTCCGTTTTTTCCTTTCTAGGTTCGAAACTCTAAAAACCAGCCAAATGCGAGTCGGGCTCGTATACTAAGGATTCCGTACCATTTTAAGAATAATACGTCAACGGAAAATGCAATTTATCAAAGTAGAAAACTTTAAGTTTGCGGACGCATGATATATGAAATGAACTGTAGGTTCACGACAGATGGACAAGAGAATGATAAAATAAGTGCCCCGTTTTTCCTTTTCTGGTACGGAACTCAAAAAAACGAATAATGTAATTTCCATTTCTTCTTATTCTAAGGTAATGTACACGTTGTAAAGTGCACAAAAGCCTCTTAATAGAGCACGAAGGCTCGACTTCTCTGTAGTGCACTATTGTGCTAATGTATGGCAAAAGTTAGAGTATATTTGAGACTACGTCTCTATGAGAGCGAATGCTCGCTTAGGCACTTCTACGTTTAAGAAGCTTCTGATAGCGTTGTAATTTTAATATTGATATAACTTTATGCTTAGACATAAGGCCGGTAAGTTTATAAACAAAATAAATAATAAGAACGTATGGCTTACGTATCAAGAGATTTATTGAAAATTATGCTCTGTTCGAGATCTGTATGGTTGTCTTGTTCACTCAGTATGAAGTTGCTATTTGGCCGCAACTCAAGTGGGGAACGGAGTGTCTTAACACTAGGTTACCTTTACCGACCCTGCAATATTCATTTATATATTCACGCCGTGATACTGTACAAAAAAAGTTCTGTTCTGTTCTTTTATTATCTTCGCTTCGCCAATGTCACGTTGTATGGAGAACACAAAGGAGATTGTTCGGTAAAAAGAGACTATATTTCATAATAGAAGAATGCAATCAAATAAAAAAAAATTGACTACTGAGGTAGAAAGGTGGTAGAGATTTATGTTTATTATAAATTATTTTTTGACAACCCCGCTAGGAATAAAGTGTGAAGTTAAATTATTTGCAAATTTTGAAAGAAAAAGAAAACTCCATCTATATATTTTAAGTTTCATAACGGTTCATTTTCTTTACCTGTCACAATTATTTGTCTTTTACCTGTCGTAGACAATCTTATTGAGTAAGTTTATAAATATTTTTTTCAATTTTGTGATATTTGCAAAGTTAACCGTTGTCGCAATGATAGCTTTTCAGTAAAACGCTGACACACTACGAGTATGCCGCTATAGCTTAAATAACTATATAATTATTAAAAATAATCATTCATGTTTCTTTAAGGTTGGCTTTAATAAGCATAAAATGGGTCCGCCATTTTACGCTATTACTTGGCCTTCGTATTGAATTACAATGACTCAAGACTGAAGTATCCAGTTTCAGCGGTGTACAGTTACTTATTAGGTGTATTATTCGTAGCAAATAGTGACTTGAAACTGTGCTAATAGAGTTACATCAGATAGTTGAATGAGTGACTTCACCCGATTAAGATTTGATGATTTGAATTGGGGCGGAAAATGGGGAAATGTTTCGAAGCTAGGTTCCAAGGTAAAAAATGTGAAATGTATTTGTGAAAGAATAATTAAAATTTATTCCTTGAAAATATGTGTTTCATATAAATAATATGTATATTTTCTTTATGACAGGTAGAATAATAGTATATAATATGTAAGAGGTCATCGTGGCGCAGTGAGCTTCTGTAAACTCGACGTTAATTGGTTCAATTCTTAATCGGAAAGTAAAAAACTATACGAGTATATATTCTTATTTCAGCTCTAACAAAGCGGCAAAGTGCAGCGCTGGGTTCCGCAACTCAACATATGATGCTTAGCGTGCATTTAAAAATTAGGGCAAACATAGGACAAAGTGATTTAATAGCAGGCAGTCTTTACTTAAAATAATATTAAATACAATAAGATCTTTATAAGTTTTGTAGTATTAAAAAAATATACACAAAGATAAACATTTTCACGCAGTTTTGACAACATTTTGAAATAAGCCAGCATCTGACCTTCCATCAGATGTCTCTGATGAATTCTATTCAAACTTGTTCTAGTGGACATTTTACTCTCGCAATGTTAATATTGAACTTAAAAAAATATTCAAGCGCCGCTGGTATTTAATCTGGGTTATGTCGCTTTGTGTCGTATGAAAGTCGATCAGGTATACAATGGAAACTATATGGATTAATTCTTTATATTTCCTTATTTTTCTAACGTATTCCGTTTTACTGTTTCGTTTTTTTTATTTCTCTGTTTTTATAACGTATTCCGTTTATTTCAACTACCAGTATCAAAAGCTTTGTATAATAGTTAACTTTAGTCTAAGGTGTCGAGGCCGTCGTGGCGCAGCGGCACAAGGGTGTGACTGTAACGCGATGATTGTGGGTTCGATTCCCATTTATTCTTAGGTGCACGTATTGACTATTAGTTGCAGTCCGCAGCATCGTGTGCGTAGAATTTATCATCTTTCTACCATTTCCCACCGTAAGGTGTTCGCAATTGTAAAAGAAATTATATACTAATGCTAAAATATGCAGTAATTTCTTTTAATGATGCTACGTAAACTTTTTATATTTAGAATTTTCGTAAATACTTAGCGAATTTATAGGAAGCGGCCGCATAAACCAACTACTTTCCTTTCTGGGCCTGAAATTACACATCAGACGTTTGAGATCTGCTGACAATTACTTTTTTTAATATCATGCTGTATTCCTCACATAACGGGGAATCTACTGCTTAAGTAGTAAGATAGTAAGTAAACACCACGCCACCACGTGGCGTTGAGATCCAAATCAACGCCGTGCTTTGCCTCGTTGTCAGAGTGTAAATAAAAATATTATATATATACTTCACTATTTCAAGTGGTAATAGAACCCACAATAGTCGTCTTAAGTCGCACGCTTGTGTCCCTATGCCACGACGGCTTCTGTACTTAAGACATTATATTCATATCATCTAAGACTTAGTTGGGATTGCTGTTTTTTAGTGTTATTTCGCACTCGGTAAAGAAAACTACTTTCTTCTTCTTAGCTACTTTCTTCTTTCAGGTAACTTCTTACCTGAAGTTCTAAATTCGGGATTTCCAGAGGTGTGGGTTCGAATTACGATACATTTAAGTTTTTACACGTTTTTAAACAAACATTTTTCGCATCATATATTGGAAACATAAATAATTCTGCAAACAGGATAAAAACTCTCCACCATCACGTTTCAATCAGACTAGGAACGTGCATTCTCTTAGTATATATTTTTAGAAAAAGAGATCCTTAATGTCCTAATTTCGAGTGCATCGATGCATCAAACCTTAAGAGCTGGTTGTGGTGATAGTAATTGATATAAATAGCCTCTTGTCCGTCTTATGTTCGTAAAACCAGCAGAATTACTTTGAAACTCAATATGTTAGGTGCTTTCATGAAATGTTAGTATATAACTATTATGTTAAATTATTAAAGAGGGGCAGGGGGCGTGCGACCATAAGCGCGACAGGTTATGGGTTTGATTCTCACTTGAGGAAATTAAATATATAATATTTTCATTTCTTCGCTCTGGTAACGAGGCAAAGCGCAGCGTTGACTCAACGCAACAATGCCTTCAGAATTCAGTGGAAAGTGGGGAACTGAAGCGTCTTGATGAGAACGAAGGTTTCTTGTCCGGATACAGTACAGGTTCCCTCTTTCTCCCCTGCTGTATGCGAGATACATCATAAATCTAAAACAAAATATTTATTTATGTCTTGTCTTAAGTCTGTCGTCCCGCTTTATATTAGTTTACCATTAAAAGGTTTATTACACGAACATGTCAATACAATTTGTAGTGGACATAGAAAAAGTATTAAATAATACGGTGAACATTGCCTTTATTACGTCCGTAAATCAAATGTCGAAATGCTATTGACAGATGGGATTTTGTAAATAACATATGCCTGTATTTTTGTGTTTCGTATGTTTTTATTATGTGCTGAATGAACATATATATCTACTTTATGTAATGTTTCCGCTACGTATTTTTATATCATTTAAAATTATAATTTACATTTAATTTTATGTAACGGAATGTCTTAACACTAGGTTCTTTCTACTTAGCCTGTCGTGTGCGGTATACAGCGTAAAACTATATAATAATAATAATACTTAAAAGACAAATAGACCAGCAATATTTTATTTTTATTTTTTTTCCAAAGACAATTAAAAATACAATTTATTTACATGAATATCTTTTAACTATCTACATTCATATATTTCAGTGACAGCTGAAAAGTTGGTATTCTACTAAAAATATAATGAAAAATACATAGTGAAAGCATATACATTTTTATATACATATATAAACAAGGAGGACATCGTCGTACAGATGCACAAACGTGACACTGTAAACGAAACTATTGTGGGTTCGATTTCCAATCGGGGGATTATAAATTATTTAATTTAATATTTTCATTTCCTCGCCCTGGTAATAAGGCAAAGTATAGCGCTTAACTTCGCCACTCAAAACAGAAGAACCCGAGAACTCTGTGGAAAATTCAGGGAAACGGAAGTGACTGAACGGAACTGGAGTGCCTTAACAGTACAGGAGCCTGGGAAGGTTATGCTATGTGCGGGATAAAGAATGAAGCTAAAGACGAAGATATAAATATAACTCTACATATGAATTTATAACTGCCGCCTAGAGAGACACTGCGCCACAACATACAAACCACTTTGCTGATTTACTCAATATCATTAAAGGAAATCATAATACTTATTGATGTGTTGAAGTAACGATCTTATAAATGTCGTTCGACAGTGTACGCGGCTATATTGTTACTGAACAAAGGCTCGACTTTGGTTCTGTAGAGGTTTATTACTTCCTACCTTCCTGTCCGTCGGTCATTACGTTACCTGGCTTTGTGAAAGTTCATCATTTGAAGCCTTTGACTGTCATATCTTCATTTAGAGAATTTTTTTTATTTCTACGTTCCTAGTAATGAAAAGATAGATAAAGAGTATTCAATGACTATGTTCTCTACTTTCTGCCTATTGAAAGATATAATGCGTAAGTCTATGGAATTATCTTTCTATTTAAATTAGTTTAAAATAGGTAAAAATGCTTGAAGAAATACAATAACAAAAAAATTTACATTAACTGAAATAGACGTTAGCCAGGACAAATCAGAAAGACAGACTTTGTGTCAACTCGTTAGTATACGAGGTGTGTTCAAAAAGTAAGGTTACTTTTCAAATTTGGCGGGCAACGTACTTTCGATTATCGATTTTTTTTGTTATGTTGGTACACTCTTCCCGAACATCTGTACCAAGTTCCAAGTGTATAGCATTTTTTGTTTGATTGGGAGAGGCGTAAAGGTTATAAGTGTTTTGCGTGCTCGGCGGTTTCTTGCTATCGAAAAATATGGATCAAAGGATTTGCATCAAATTTTGTGTAAAAAATAAAATAAAGTGCTCCGAAACACTCAAAATGTTGACAGTGGCATACGGTGAATCTGTTCTGAGTAAAAAAAATGTTTACAAGTGGTACAAACTCTTCCAAGATGGCCGGGAAGATGCCAATGACGAGCCTCGCTCTGGACGCCCAAGCACGTCAACAACTGATGAAAACGTTCAAGCAGT
>DWGR01004022.1:0-11547 GCA_018247715.1 Heliconius burneyi | reverse complement strand
ATCGCTCTGGTGAGCGAAGAAAATAGAAATATAAACTTAAATAAATATTTCATTTCCTCGAGGGCGAATCGAACTAACAACCGTCGCATTACAGTCAGCGTTACAGTCACACCTTGAGCCGCTGCGCCACGACACCCTCGGATTGTATTAATTTTTTTCTTTGTTTTTTTTTTTTCACTATAGCTATTTATTTTCCCGTGTGGAAATGGAATCTATAACCCTCACGTTTACAGTAAAAGGCTATGCCGTTGCGTCATGACGGCTACATTTTATTTATACTCGTACATATTCCGAATATTTAAATATATGGTGTTCTGTGTGTTGAAAATTTATTCCATATTTGGTCAATTTAAGCTAGGGAAAAAATATTTTTTCTATCTAATAGATTTTGTATCTACGACCTTATCATGTGCCCATATGTACAAGTATATATCTTTATACACAGCCAAAATAATGTCATATAGTTTGTAGTATGTGAGTACAAACCTTTATCTTTGGAAATTTGATTGATTTGATTTAAAATTTGATTAAAAAAATAATATCTGATGTACCTTCTGTGTGTCTCCTAAAAATAAAACAATTAAATATTGAATTATTAATATCTCCTTCCGTTATTATTTAAAAAAGTTTCAACGCTATTTCGTTATTTATTTCTCCCGAACACGCAACCATCGACCAGTTTACTTACAGTCAGACACCCCCCAATGATGGGCCAATGTCTGGGTCTGCACTTTATCAGTTGTGATATTTACAAGCTTTTTTTTATTTGCCCTGTGTGTTAGTGTATCTGACATCTGACAAGCTCATGTTGATCCACTCCTCAGTGTCCGATTCAGCTGAGGATAAGATGACTCCAGTTCTGATGACAATGAAACTACATATAATCAATGTTGTTGTTAATCCAAAATGGCCGCAGTAAAAAAATGGCGAATTACAAATTTTTGCACAACCCGCCTAACATGGGTATCATATCAAATCATTATCTTATTAGAACAAAAGCTCCAACAGACAATTGAACTCACAACTTATACTTTTTATCACAGTCAAAATCAAAAAAATCTCTTAGTAAAAAGAAATACGATCATTACACGAACAAACACTTGACGGAGCGTAACTGTGAAACCCGTTCGAGCTTACTAAGCAAATTGATTAAAGATTATCGGTTAAAGCGTCACGGTGTTTACAAGCTTTCAATTATTATTAGACTATTTATTTAAGTGTAACTAAAATTTCAATTTATTTATTGAATCAGAGTTTGGAAAATGGGTGTAGATTTAATTTTCTTTTTCATTGTTTCCAATTATGTTCATAATTTTTTCAGACGCCAACGCGATCGTTATGGGTTCAATTGTTATCTTTTCCTTCTGTAGTAAATAAAATAAATGTGGAGGTAAGTCCTGCTATCCAATACAGAAATTTGGTGATTGAAGCGGAAGAGACCTCGTGTGAATTCAATTTCTGCATAACATTGTTGCAATTTATTAATGGTTGAATTTCTGTACGTCATTATAAAAGTTTACCTTAATTGACCTAAAAACTTCCTTTTTTTTTTAACCGACTTCTGTAAGAAAAGGAGGTTTTCAATTCGACTGTATTTTTTTTTTACTTTTGACTGGGTGAACCGATTTTGATGATTTTTTTTTATTTGAAAGGTAGTGCTTCGCATGTGGTCCCATTTTTTAAAATCTATTTCTGATTATATCTATGAGAAAATCACATAAGACCTAAATTTGCATTCGGTATGTGCGCGACAAATCGGCGAAAAACTCAATGTGGTGCCAACTGATTTCGATAATTTTTTTTTGAAAGGATACTTTTCATGGATAGTTTGGTGAAAGTTTGTTAAGGTTTCGATTATGACATCCGGTCAAAATTGATAAATCCTTTTCAGTAGGACAAGCATGAAACTAAAAATAATAAAGACGTATTATCAAACTTTGAAAACATGATTAAAGTTAAAAAAAGAGAAATAACTTGAATGGCAATCTTACGACATTTCGTAGTGCAATTTACAATTAAGGCGGTACAGTATCGGACATTGATTAGATTTATTTGAATATATTATTCAAAATAGATCGCTGTTGTTCAAACAACATACATAACGGCACTAAATAGTATATTTATGTATATAAAACTTTTCCGTTACTGACTGACTGACAGACATCGAATAGCTAACTAGCCAGTTAGTAATAATTAATTTAAAATATAGTTTTAAATTGAAAAACTAATTTAAATTTTTTTTAAACGATCGTGGTGCAGGGGCACAAGCATGTGTTGGTTAAAGCGACGGTTCTAAGTTCGATTCCCTCTCGGGAAAATAAAATATTTCATATTTTCATTTCCCTTCTCTGGTAACTAAGAAACTCATGGCGTTTTTTTCCACCACTCAGCATGCAATGCTTCAAAAATTCGGAAATTGGGAATTTGAAGTATCTTAATGAGATACGGAGTGTTCTCTGAATCCCTCTACCTATCTTGCTACGTGTGGGATACAATGTAAAGCTAAAAAAGCCTTAATATTTGAGACTATTGCATTGTAGTAGGTCTGCTTCTGCCTGTAAACAGGAACTCCATTTAAAACGCAATGTCCCGAAAGTATGAAAAGTGGACAATGGAAAGTTTGAACATAAGCACGTCCCCTGTCTCCTTCGTACGGGAAAAAGTGACGCTAAAAAAATGTATTTAAGAAAAATTTTGTAAAACTAAATGAAAGTGTAGTTGATTAGATAGTTGTAGTTCGATAATGATTCAATCACAATTGGAAGAATGTTTAATATTTAAAAAAGATAATTAACCTGCTACACAAATTAATCAACGGCAATATTGTTGTATTGGGTGTTTTGGGATATGTTCATACTTCAATGAAATATTTCCTAAAATCAAATTATAGCACACGTATGGAACATATATAAATCTATTTTTAATAATAAAGTATGTGTGATATATGGGAAAATATATAAATAATTTTATCCAAAGTTTTCGAAACTGTTGCAAGAGCCAATTTCATTTGGCGCAAACAAAAGAAATATGTTAAGCAAGCAATATGTAAAACATAGTTCAAATATTACGAATTCAAATAGGAATGATTACGTACCCATTGCCTAGCGCCAGTTTTTCATCACACTCACGTTATGAAAGTACTAGTCGCAAAAAAATGTATTAAATTTCTATGGGTAATATTACAAAATATGACAGAGACTTTACACTCAAAATATACCTGCTATTTTATTTAATAGCAAATATATTTTGAGTGACGGAAGGCCGCTCTTTCTTTTGTTACCAGAGCGGAGAAATTAAAATAAGTCATTGCTTGTATATTTACCGTTGGGTATCGAACCAAAAGCATCTTTAATTGAAAAACTATATTTAACATTAAAAATACTCATAAAATAGAGTTCCAGTTTGTTTACAGTTTATCGACTTCCTCATTACTAGTGAAAAGTATATAAAAATTAAAATTACTATTTGTTTTGCTATCGTTACCTCTGCCGTGCTAGTGCCTAGGCATTCAGCATAACAAGTGACGGGCAAATTGCGTTCCTATGTTTATCCACTTACCATCCATACTTACCATCTATACTTGCTCTTTTAGATGAATTTAAGTTGGCTTTTCCACGTTTTCTTAAGATTTTCTTTAAGATTTATATAGGTTAAACTGGGAGCGACAATAATCAATTGTAATACTTATAAGGTTTGATTTAACGGTGCCGTGATACAGTCGTTAAATACTAATTTGTAATAGTGTATGTATATATTTCTAATACGGATATTTATTATATAATATTCGATTAGTTCACTTCGTTTTACATTTTTTGACATTCTTAAAAACATTACAGGCTTGACACAAAACTCAACGCTGTATTTTGTATGTCAAAACTAGATTAAAATTATTTTTTGGGGAAATGTCCACGCGTGGGCATAATTGCATATACAGGTTAGAATTTTATAATGAGGGATTAATGCATGCCAATTTGCTGCTAAGGTAATGTGGTAGCATGGCGTAAGGTTTTTGATATGTCAGTTGCTGACCAAATACTGATTCGTAGCTTCTGTGGCATTGTTTTTGATTATTTAAACAATAAATAAAGAAAAAAAAAAGAAAATCTCTTATCTTTCAAAACATCATATTAAGTAAAATACCATTTAATCTCACATTTCGTCCTAGGCAGCATTCTCTATACTGAGTGTCCATATAACTAGGACAGGCTAACTAGTGTCTTGTTCTCATAATCAATGTACATTGAGATATAAAATGTAATTGCTACAGCATAATATCATGTGTTATATTTCAATAATAGTGTAAGGAAACCGCGTAACAAATATTTAGTAAAACAATAGTAGCTGTTTTTATAAGGCTAATACACTTAGGCAAATGGCCTACAAGCAGGCATAAACAGGCAGTTAACTTCATTACACCGTCGGCCACAAATACAGCGTATTTTTTATTATAAATATTTATGTTTATTGTACTCGTATACGTCATTTGAGGTCTTTTGTCTCCGCTATGGCAAGATAGAGTTAAGTTTGGTCATTTAATACGCCAAATCAAAAATTTTGGTGGAAAATGGATAACAGAGTATCTTGAAATAAGGCTCTCTATGTATTCTCTGACATATGAGCGAATATACAAGATACGAAGTCAAGCTAAACAATTTATTAACAAATATATATATATATATATATATATATATATATATATATATATATATATATATGTGTGTGTGTGTTAGACAGCAAAAGTAATGCGTGACGTGGATACGTATTTAAATTCTCCATTTTTTAATCTTATTTACGTCAAGGCCGAACCGACGTCTATTTAAAACGAAATATTACTGCGTATGGACGTCCAACTTATAAAATGGAACAGCAATTACACAATTTATCATTAATATAGTAATCATGAAAATTTATGAAAAATATTATTTGTGTATACTTAATTTGTTCGGGAGTGTACAGTGTTGGTAGTGTTACAGTAATCGCCATTGTACAGGTCACATAAAAGACTATTGCCCCCTAGTGCATGCTGGCCGTCCGATATATCCCTAGCTGTAATCCTTGAGAATTGTACAATTTCCTTAGCAAAACAAAGGCTAGCTGCCAAGCACGGTGCTTCTAAAGGTAGAAGGTTCGATTTTTCTGTGTTCTTCTGTTTTTTTGACGTACTTAGATCTATAAAAAATATAAATTGCAACATATCACCAGTGATATATTATTTATTATTGGAGAGGCCGGTCAAGCGTGTGACTGTAAGTGCGACAGGTTTTGGGCTCGATTCCTATTCGAAAAATTATTTAATGTTATCATTTCCTTGCTCTGGTAATAAGACGTTGACTTCCACACTTAGCACCCAATGTCAGAAAGTGAGAAATGGAAGTGTCTTAATGAGAAAACAATGTCTTAATGCTAGGTTCCCAGGTTCCCTCTGCAATCTAACCCTGCTATGTTCGCGAAACAGCGTGGAGCTAAATAATATATAAATAAAAATTAGAGATGTTTTTAATGGATTACCCGCCCATGAGCTTAAGCCAATTAACTTATATATACATTCTCATTTCTCAACGTCGTTATTTCTAAGCATCATAATTTCTGTTGTTAGCGCTTCATGAAGAAGAATTTTCACAAACTTTCATAGTAAAAGAATAATTAATATTAATAATGTTATTTTACATAATATAGCCCTTTTCACTGTGGTAATATTTTAAATGTGAAAGTGTATACTACCTAAAAGATGTTATCTTCAATTTGTGGCGCTAAGTTCTGCCACTTGACAAGCAATATTTTAAGTTCGGATCGAAATCAGTGAACAGAGTGTATTGACACTGTTCCCTCTGCTTTCACAGCTACCTTGCCTTACAAAGCAAGAAGGTATCAAAATAATTCTTCAAATAGCAGGGTATTGTTTTTTCTACATATATTTTAAATTATCATTTTATATTATTTACTCGTGATATATATTAGAAGTTTCAATTTAATTCCCAAAAATATAAATAACACTAACTTTGACTACAGCCAATCTGAAATTTACAAATTATATCATCGATCTGGAGATTGAGAGCTACATATACCTAACATATACATAAATTAACGTTGATCAAACTAATATAAGCTAAGGCGTGTATACACAGTCGGCCTAATTATTTTCGCAAAGGAACATAATCCCAGAGTCAATAATATAATCCGCAAATCTATTTACAGTATCTATCTTAGCGGATTTGACATCTCATTATCTATGTTACAGTTGGGCGTGAATTAAGACAAATTAAAAAATGAGCTGCTTACGATTAAGTATGGTATATAATTTTTTTTAATGAATTTCTTTAGGTGGATTAAGAAGAATACGTTTTTGGAAACCCTTAACATGTTGCAGTAGTTAGTTCATGTCGTGGGTAGACTGGGACAAGTTTTTTTGTCCTTTTACCATAAAAAAAAAAAAAAAAAAGTTCACCCGTGACAACAGACTGGCTCAATATGTTAGTGGCGTGGCGTTCGAGCTTAGCATCAAGGCTTCATTTAACGTTTTCTGTTTCTAAGCAATGTGTCTTACCAAAGTGGGGAAAAATATTTTATTCGGGCATTTATAGGAGTTGAATCCAGAATTACTTACAGTCCGACACTGATGGTCTGAAAACAGATACAATATTTACTATACAGATATAATATTTTTTAGCTTCATGCTATATCTAATATATCACATAATAGAGGTTATCTAGTATCAAGACACTCTGTTCTTGAGGCTCCGAATCCTAAGAAATTGCATTTTGAGTGGCGAAACTCAACGTCGCCCACCCCAAAACCGTCGCGTTTACAGTCTTTTTGTGTCACCTAGTAAAATTAACTTAAAGCTTATACAAATAAATAAGAAGAATTTGTTTAACTATGTGAAAAATTTACTTTTTTATCAATAACATCGTATTCAGTTTTAATAAGAATATCATTAATTAATGATTTAACAGTAACATGACAAATTTGTGGTCGGATGACATTTTACGTATTCACGAAGCGTATCGATCTCAGTTAATGATGATAATGACTGACACACTGCACTACAGAGACTGACGTAGCAACCAAGGCATTGAGTGCTATTGTTCTATTATACACCTCAGTGCATAATAAGTGCACGCTGTTTTATATTTAAATTTTATTAATTACAAAAAAATATCAAATTATTGCTTTTGATTTGTTTAATTATTATATATATAATAATTCTATTCAAAATGAATCATTTATAATTTTATAGATTACACTCGAATTATTTACAAAAGCTATGTAAAATGAAATAGCTGATATGTATAAAGCATAACATTGATTGTATAAACGTTCAATTTACTTTGTAGACTGCGGCATGTTAGCAATCTCTAAACAAACGTAGCAATTAACTTCAGTTCAATAAATTCCGATGTGTTTCGCTAAATGAGGATATATTTTTGTAAAGTAATTAAGATAATGAAAAGTAAATCCCATTTATGTTCAATTATTCTATTTTATCATTTAAGAACTAATATCATAATTTTTATATATTAAAAGTCACTAGCACAAGTGGCAAAAGGTGATGGAAATTATGACTTTTGCCAAGTTAATTCCATTCACCACTAGGCTTCATTTAACTGGAGCGGAGAATTAAAAATAATATAAGCATCATTATTTCCCTGAGTGAAGATGGAATTCACAGTCACAGTTATATACACCACATATAAAATTTTATATGGACGTTATATTTTGTGTCATATGAACTGTATAGAAAATATTACATGAAAGTTACTAAAAAAATTACTTTGGAAATCAGCTCTATACTTTTTCATACCTTTAATTACTAACCTACAAGATGATTCAGTTACAACTAATAAATTAAAAGGTAATGTCTCTAAAGACCACTCTCTAATTAGACTACTAGTCTAAATTCGTAAATTATTTAGCTTTCAACGAAACTGAAATTTCTAAAATAAAAACCACCTTCGGGAATCCGGACTTGGATAAAATATATTCAGTACATGTTCTTATATACGTTATTTCTGTAATAAGTTTTGTGAGAGATGTCTACTAAAAAATACTTCTTTATAGTCCTATTTGGAACTAATCACCGTGGAATAAGAATTTAATCACTGCGGGAATTGAACTCGTGCCTCTTGACTTTCTTTAAAACAATTTGTAACCAAAGTTAGCTATACGTTTTTTAAATCAACAAACACATACATCAAAATTTTGGTATTGTGTGTTTTACCGTTTGACACCCAATGTCTCGGATTCAAGCAGAACGTGGAATACAGATTGTCTTAAAATTATGTCTTTATAACTCTTAAAAATATTTTAAGTATAAATATGTAGACTAATATTCTAAGAGCTACTTTGAGAATATTGTCAAAATTCATTTTCAAGTTTCTTATAAAGTGAGTACAATGTTTGCCGTGAGCCATTGCATATTTCATTTCAACACAACCAATAGTAGTCCTTGCTGCTATCGATATTAATAACAATTTTCCGTGGAAAGTGTTGGTAATAAATTTGTATTCCTCCGTTGAGTTGTTCCTAAGGACTGATGCACATTTCAATGCTCGAAATGCATTTCCTTCCAATCCATTACCGCTTTGTCGATTAGAATTTGGTTTATCGTTTTCTTTGGAAATATTGCTTTACAATCTTGCTGTGTTCATTTGTTGGGTACTTTGTGAAATAGTATTTGCATGTTAGTGATCTAATATATTAGTGTAGACAAGTCTATTTATCACTTTACTCTCTGCTTTTGTTGACGTAACAGATTAGATTTGTAATATTTGTATGAACGGAAAATGTATATATATATCTCATATATGTATATGTTTGTGGGAAAATTTATACTTCATTAGGATTAGGTCATATTTAATTATATTGAGTAGCAATCGAATTTTACAGTCGTACGTCTGTGCCCCTGCACCACGAATGTCTCAGTACTTAGTAAAATTTGAAGTTCCAATCATAATGTTCAACTGGATGATTCTTCAATACTGCATCGATAGCAATGTTTAGATTTATTTAAAAAAAAATAACAAAAGTGTTAATACAATTTAAAACAACAAACAAATAGGGACTAAGTAAATTCTCATGTCCATACATAATAACAAAACAGAGTGTTAAATAAAAAAAAACCAAATATATTTCGAAATAGGTACTTGGCGCCCATTCCCCTTGTCAGCCCTTAGGCAGGGCGTAATTCTCGAATGTAAAACCAATATTACAATATTGTTTTACATCCGCCTAATCACCCTTTGTTTATTTGTTAGCAATTTAAATTTGTTTGTTTATTATCTTTTGTATAATATCAATTCAATAAAATATATTAATACAATATGTATAGCTTAACGAGGCCAGTTGTGGCGCAGAGGCACAAGTATTTGACTGTAAACCCAGGTTGTGAGTTCGATACCCCCTCAAGTAAATTAAATTTTTATTATTTTAATGTCTTAGCTCTGCTCATACTTTGACAGACAGTGGGGAAAGGGGTGTTTTACCACTAGGTTCCCACTATTTACCCTGCGGTGTGCAGGATACAGCGTGAAGCTGATATATGCTTTAATCGTTCTTAGAAATAGGTGTAATCAAAGAAAATACGTATAGAAAAGAAACTGAAGTAAAATAATAAGCTGACAGCTATTGTCTTCGTTACATTCTAGATCAGTTGACACGTGTCTTGCTTAACGCCTGTAAGCCAGAAAAAAAACTTAGAGCATAGAGAATCTAGTGCTAAAAACTATAGTCTTATCTTTCTTTTTACGTTATAGAGTTTTTTTTTTTCAACAAATAATAAAATAAATATCATTAAAAGTGTTAACACTTACATTGGCCTGCACTGTACTTGCTAGTCAATTTGTCGAGATTAGTGGCATATACCTGTCAATACAGTATACACCTGTAACGTATGAACGTCCAGGGATCATATGCGGTTAATTACGACGACACTCTGTAGATCAATGTCTTGATGTCTGTGACGGCTAATATAAATTACTTTTATGTAGGTGCTATAGAATGGAGATGTTCTTTGATTTTTGTCGAAAACTTCGTAAATTAATTAAAATATTAGATGCTTTGTTACTGTTTTTGTGCAGGCGGTGGTTGCTAATTCGAATTCGAGTTGAATGTGTTTGTATATGTTAAGAGGTGTACTTACATATAAAAAAATAACCCGATTGTCAGGATTCGAAGTTCGTCTTTTAAGCCGTCTAAGTTCGTATAGTTCTTAATGAATTACTTTAAAGTTCTTATTCGTTTGTTGAAACTAACAAATAGATATAATAGACTATGTTATTAATAGGATAATAGGCTGGAATGTGGGTTAGTTTTGTTTCTTCAGCTTCACGCCGTATCCCGCACACAGCAGGGTAGACAGAGGGAACCTCGTGTTAAGACACTCCGTTCCCCACTTTCTGCCGAGTTCTGGAGGCATTGACTGTTGAATAGCAGAACTCAACGCCGCGCCTTGCCTCGACACCAGAGCGAAGAAAACGGAAATAAATAAATATTTCACTTCTTCGAGTGGGGATCCAACCCACAACCAATCGATTTTGCAGCGATAGTGAATGTATAAAAAACATTATAAAATATACCTAAAATATTTTTTAAATACATATTTAAAAATAAGTATTGTATCAAAGGTTTTTTTAATTTGTGTATTAAATTTTTGAATAGTTTTTATCTAAATATTTTATAAATACTACGAGATGTTTAATAAAAACCTTGATTTATAAAAAATACTGGGACTGGGAATAAAAATGTGCTATGACAGTTTTTATTCAGACGTGCGACTGTAAATGCGCATAAGATTGTAGGTTCCATTCCCATTCGACGAAACGGAATATTTAATAATTTGATTTCCTCGCTTTAGTAAGCGCGGCGTTGAGTTCTGCCAATCAACACACATTGTTTTCCTAATTTGGCGGAGAGTGGAGAAAGGAAGTGTGTTAATGTGATCATAGTGTCTTAAAACTAGGACCCCAGGTACCCTATGCCTACTTGGCTGTGAGTGAACTACAGAATCAAGCAATCTATGTATCATCTTGGAGTCCAAATAATTATCATTTGCGTATTAATCGTGGTTTTTGTCTACCATTTATCTCTCATGAAATATTAAAGTTAAATTTGCAATACTAAGAAGTAAAACAAAGGGAATATGAGAATTGTCGCAGCGTTCACGGTCGGATAGAGGACCCGAATCACATCACGAGATGAGGGTAGAATGATGTATTAAAATGGTTCTTGGAAAAACGTAAATAGGGTAGTTTTAAAGTAAAGTCAGATGGAAAAATACCACCCGAGGCCGTTGTGGTGTAGCGTGTGATTGTAGACGCTATGATTGTGGGTCCGATTTTAATTCGGGAAAATGAATTGTTTGTATTTTGCTCGCTCTGGTAAGACAGAGCGTGGCGTTGATTTTCGCCGCTGACCACGTAATATCTCGTAAATTAGGCAGTGTGTGGGAGAAGAAAGCAACTTAATATTAGGTTCTCTTTACCTACCCTGCAAATTATCCTGAATACGGGAAGATAAAAAAAGACAAAGACAATTTAAATGTTCATGTGA
>DWGR01004021.1:0-11550 GCA_018247715.1 Heliconius burneyi | reverse complement strand
GTGTATGTGTGCGTGACACGAAATACAAGTATGGAAAAAAATCGTGAAATGAACAAAAAATCCTACGTCCAAACTGTTGAGGCATCTTGATAAATTTTTTTAGCTCCGGGTTTGAAATATTTTTCCCTATATGCAGTTTCAGTAAAAGAAGCGCTGCCTCTTCCCCCCTGTATATATATATATATATATATATATATATATATATATATATATATATATTTCGTTCAATAATGTGTGTGACTAACACATAGATGGCTCCACTAATACTAAATCATTATTTTTTTTCAAAAGTGTTTACCTTTTTAGGTTAACAGTCAAAATTATATGTCAATCCGACCATTAGTTTACAAGTTACAGTGTTTTAAGTAACGCTACTTTTTAGTTTTCAAAAAAAATAAATTCAAAGCAATTTAAAAATACTGTTCAATGGTAGGAATGGCTTGAAAAACATGATTCGGACTCTGCTCCATCAAAAAGAAGCATTTGTTATTGGTATGCCGAATTCAAACGTGGTCGTTCAGACACCGATGACATTCCATCTACTGGACGGCCAAATGACGCTGTTATTCCGGAAAACGTTGAAAAAACACTGAAAATTATTATGGGCGATCGTAAAGTGAAGGTGCTCGAGATAGCTGATATCCTAAAGATATCAGCAGGCAGTGTACACACCATAATACACGAACATTTGCGTATGAAAAAGGTGTTTTCCAAATGGGTGCCGCGTAAAAAGTGCTGTTTCACCAAGACAATGCACCGTGTCACAAGTCGATGAAAACAATGGCAAAAATGCATGAATTGGGCTACGAATTGCTGCCGCACCCACCTTATTCTTCAGATCTGGCCCCTAGCGACTACTGGCTCTTCGCAGATCTCAAAAGGATGCTCCGTGGTAAGAGATTTTGCTCAAATGAGGAAGTCATCGCTGAAACTGATGCCTATTTTGAAGGCAAAGAAAAATCGTTCTACAAAGGCGGTATTGAAAGATTGGAAAAGCGTTGGAATTATTGTATCTCTCTAAAAGGGAACTATGTTGATGAATAAAATGGAATTTTGGCGAAAAAATGTGTTTTGTATTAGTTAGTCACACACATTATTGAACGATGTATTATATTTATATATAAATAAATTCCATTATAACGCACAGATTATAAATAACAATAAATTCATAAACACTGAAACGGCAGCATTATCATTTTGGTTACTTGTATTCTTGTCATCTATAACATTTTACTTTTAAGTTGTCACTTGTCAGTGTCACTTCTCAACGCTTATTTATCTTGAAATACTTATGTTCTTTCTTTATTATTCTGTCGTTCACTATAAATTGTTGTAAAATAATAACTAAATGTTATTTATTACCTCTCCAGTATAATGTCTAAGTAATAGGAATTTAAACATTGTAATTTCTCATACACTAACTATAACACCGGCTCTTATAATCAGGGTTATCTTACGATCTAATTCCGATACTGATAATGTTACCAATAAAGTAATTGTAGTATTGGCTACTTACTTGCTTAATAGTATCATTAGTGGGGCACATTGCGTTGGAAATGTCTACACGCATAACGAAAGTGTAGACGAGTAAATTAAATAATTATTCAGCACTTCAAATAAATTAATAATCATGTTACCATGGCTTCACCATCGATGGACAGGACTCTGGCTCCTCATAAGTGCATTAGGAGCCTTGAGCCTGTTTCTATATGGATTTTTTCCATTAAAATATCATTCTGGAAAGTATGGCAGTATGGAAGATCTTCCTCATTTTATCAATAGTGTTAGGTAATTGAATTTATTTTATCTTTACTTTATTTAACCATCAGCAGCAGGATAGGCAAAAAGAACATAGTGTTAAGAGATTCTGTTCTCCGCTTTCTGCCCAAATCCAAGACGTGTTGAATAACAGAACTTAATGGTGCACTTTATTTTTTTTAATTATTCTACTGTTAATTCAAGTGTTAATATATATTCAATGTTTTTTTAATTATCAGTGTAGATGGAGGAGAAATATACAAATCTGCAGGTGAAAACAGTGTTATTCTCATGGTTATAGATGGCTTGAGATATGATTTTGTAACGGAAGAGTATATGCCTTATACTGGACAACTGTTGAAAAACAAATCAGCATGTATTTATGTTTGCGTTGCTGATCCACCTACTGTTACAATGCCCAAAATTAAGGTAAATTTTAAATTATTCAAATAAGAATATAAATATTTTCAAAAGTGACTGCAAATCAAAATGTAAATTTTTGTATATGTTTAAATTATTTAATATTATCACAAGACCAAAGAAAAAATAAGAATAATATTAACTTATGAGAAAAAATAAATGATCTGGCAGGCAGTTTTTTTTTATTATAAAATAATAAAGTATAAATTGCCATATTTAAAATTTATTTCAAAGTCAAAATAATAAATATAAGTATAACATAATATAAATTGTGTTGTATAAAACTACATTTAGTAGTACTACACTTACTGTATGAAGATTTTTAAATGATATGTTGTTACATTTATTAAATACATTAAGCTAAAGAATTTAATATATAAACTATTGTACAGTCACCAGAGAGAAAGAAGGAAAAGGCACAATGGCGACGCACAATAAACTTCTGGCGGGATATATTTGCAAGTGTCACTTTGTATTTATATTGCTTTTGCTTGAGGTGCTGGATCCAAAGAAAAAACATAAAAATATATCTTATTAGCTTAGAGTGTAAATCTGCTATAGCTACCTCCTAACTGGATATACCTTATGAAGCAAATTATGAAGACAAATTATGACAAATAACTATTTGTATAAATGTGTTATCAGAAGGTTTTTAAAATTTTTTAATTTGATTTGTATTCTGTACTATGTGAATTTTATACTAAATAAAATATAATAAAGATCAATTTTGTGTAAAATGGTATAAAAAATAACAGACTTTGCAGGTTTACGCTGTATGTTAATATGCAAAATATTTTGAATGTATATTATTATAAAAAAATTTTGATTATAAATATATAGTTTATTCTTTGGTAGTGTGATAGCATATTTTTGCAATTGTAACTGAATTTCTATGATATAATATGCAGTAAATAATAATTTTATAAAATTAGATTTGATTCATTTTTAAATTTAATATAATATAAAAAAGTTATCCTATTATATTTAGTTACAATGGCTTAGTTCATTCTTATTTCATACTGTTCACTCACATTTTGCATTTGGTGCATGCAGAAGTTAAGATGTCTATTTATGTAAAATAATAGTTGTGTATTTCATGTAGATATATTACATGCAATTTTTTTAAGGCACACTGTTTCCCACTTTCCACCCAATTGTGGAGAAACTTAACGCCATGCTTTGTTGTGACCAGACCAAGGAAATAAAAGTATCTTATTCCCCACAACCATTGAATTTACAATCAGATGCTGACACTCTCACCCCATTTTACAGATAGACAATTATAAGCTTTGATTTACAGTAAAAGTGTAATATAACATTTTTAATACAACATAACCAAACAAACCTAAAGAAGCCTTATAAAATATTCAGAGACCGTCAAATTAACTCTGTTTTATTTGATATGTGCAATCAACTTAATGGGTTATGAAGTGTGTCAGTGTTTTGTAACATAGGTAATTATAAACACTATTGGCCAACTGATTTCTTTTAAATTGTTTACTAACAATAAAGTCATATAGTCGATGGACGTACATTCTTCTCTCTCTCTCTCTATCTCTATCTCTATATATATAAATTTAAAATTATATGAGGTCAATAAAATTATTTTACTCTTAAACTTATGTAATGTCTCTATTAGATATTTTTAGCTGAGGGTGGCAAAGTCCAAAGGGAGGATTATGTTTTAGCTCGTATGTATGTCCGTTCCTTTGTTCCCCTGTAACTAGTAAACCAGTGAACAGAGCACTTGTATGATTGCAAAGAGTTAAAGGTTCTAGTCCCGTATTTTGTTTTATGTTTCCTAAAATTTGTGTTTCTCTACTGGCCCAAAGATACCCCACACTTTATTATGCATTTTGAAGTTATTGTATTCAAAATAGTTCACTAAAATGAGAAAATGCTTGTTGTATACATATACTCCAAAAATTAACACACATTGCTATTTAGTGGGTTCTTCTTAATTGCACATGCCTTTTAATCTCGTCTCCGTTTTTTATTACAATTAGTATCTCAGCTGTAGTCACACAAATTAAATACTTTTTTTAATTGTATCATATTCTATTGATGTCATTTATTTTGTACTTTTATTTCCTCTGTACAACTTTCTAGTTACGGTTTACTTGTCACTTACTTTCTAATGTATAGTTACATAACAGCATGTAATAATAATATTTTGCAATACTGCATGATTGATTGAATAAAAAAAACAGCTTCACGCTGTATCCAGCACACAGCAGGGTAGGCAGAGGAAACATAGTGTTAAGACACTCTGTTCCCCACATTCTGCCGAATTCTGCAGGCATTGTTGAGTGGCGGAACTCAACGCCGCGCTTTTACCTCGATACCAGAGCGAAGAAACGGAAATATAAATTTAAGTAAATATTTCGTTTCCTCGAGTGGGGATCGAACCCACAACCATCGCGTTACAGTCACACCCTTGTGTCCCTGCGCTGCGACGGCCGATTGATGACGGGTTATTGATGGAATGTTATATAGATGATTCCAAATCTTTCATAGAAATTAATGTGTAAGGCCGTCACAAGGCCCTCGTGGCGCAAACGTACAAATATGACACACGTCAACACGTCGGGATAAGCTTATTTCTCACGAGAGGAAATGAATTACTTAATATCTTTATTTCTTCGCTGTGGTAACGAAAATGGGAAAAGAGTGTCTTAACACAGGTTTGTCTTCTCCTATGCGCTTGTGCGCAATATATAGCGTGACGCTAAAAAAAGTAAATCTTAAGATAAAAAATGTGGGAAAATAATTAGATTATTCTCAGTCTTATGAGTAATGAGAACTTAATATGATATTATGTTGTTATATATAATATCAGATTCAAACAGACTTACATTAAATATAACATAAAATAATTGAAAATAAAGTAAGTAGTTACGAAAGCGCGGCGTTTAGTTCCGCCACTTGGTATCCAATGTCTATCAATAAATTTGGCTGAAAGTGGTGTAGGTTGAATTTTTTTTCCTTTAGTGTTAAAACTTCTCCTCTGCTTATCCTGCTATATGCGGGATAAAACTTTAAGCTAAAATAATATTAAGTATATTCCTTTCTATCCAGGCTATGATGACCGGGACAGTATCAACGTTTGCCGACGTGGCTTTAAATTTTGGGGCACCTGCAGTGTCTGGGGACAGTGTACTAAGAGTTGCTGCCTCTGTAGGCAAGAAATCCATTCTATATGGAGATGATACTTGGTTAAGACTGTTTCCTGGGCTCTGGGCTGAAGCTGATGGTACTACTTCGTTCTTTGTGACTGATTATACTGAGGTATATATGAAATTATCATATAAAGTTTTAAAAATGTCCTTTTTACGTAATTGAATCAATACTTTAGAAATTTACTTTGCCATTGAACGACAGAATCAACATCTTTCACATCAAAAACATAAATATTTCCTGAACAGGATATATACCCATGACCATTGAATAATCTGCATTGATAAATTTATATATGTATATATTGTATTTAAGATATTAATTTTGGACCAAAAAAATACAGTTGTAGGGTTGCCTAGGCGTATTACTACAATGCGTCAAGGTGGCCCTTCGTACTTGTTGTCAAAATAGACAAGGCAGTTGTGGTTTAATTTTTGTTTTCTCGCTCTGATAACGTTGCGTTTCGCTACCCAACACGATTGTCTAGAAATAGAGCCTTTCTTGTGCAACGAGAGTCCTAACACTACGTCCACCGGCTTACCCTGCTATATTCGTATATACAGTAATATTTAGTTCATGTAAATTCTTTTTTTTTTATTCTTATTACGAAATAAGAAGTAACAAATTGGTAAGGAACTTACAAATGATTTTGAATTATTTTCAGGTAGACAACAACGTGACGCGTCATTTAAACAAAACTTTGATCCCAGATGATAAAGGAACGCCCACTTTCGATTTCCTCGTCCTCCATTATTTGGGACTCGATCATATTGGTCATTTAGAAGGTGCTAGAAGCCCCAAAATAAAACCCAAATTACTAGAAATGGATGCAATCATTAAGAGAATATATATGGCTATGCAAGCGTGGGTAAGAACAATTTTAATACTATTATGGTTTTTACTCAGTCAGTTTGTACAAAATTAATTAATAGTGATCATCTTACGATGCTGAATGTTTGTTCCTTAAAAACTATTAAACAGATTTCTATGAAACTTTACAGTAGTTAAGCTTATATATTAGAATAAATTAATAATTGTAAAGGCGAATATTCAAAATTATTTAAAATCTGTAACATACTCCCATTTAGTTTAAAACATAAATATCTCTTAGCTATAAACAACCATAGCAACTATTACGGTGATAGAACCCTTAGGAAACGTGTACCTTATATACTAAATAGTTTGCCTGAGGACATACGCCGCGAACCAATTTTAAAGAGGTTTAAATTTAAACTTAAAAAGTATTTGTTATCAACTATTTAGAAATACTTGTACAGTTGATTTAAAAATGATCTCTGTATTAAATTCTCTCTGTTTTAAAGAGACTCGAGATCCTACAGTCAAACTAATTAAGAGTTTTGTTGGACATAGTATAGTTTACTGGTATGTAACTTCCATTATAATAATAAATTTAAAAAAAAAAGCTATAATTTATATAAAGATTTTATTAAAAATGGCTATAATATGGAAATAATTCCAAGTGGGCGAAGCCACATTATCTTTCCTTTCAACACAAAGTATATTAATTTGTCCTTTACTGTTTTTAATATTTTAGAATGTTGCTTACTTGTTATATGCAATAAGAAACATAGTTATTTTTTGTGTACTCACATTATGTACTCCTCGTACATAATGTGATTTATGTACTCCTCCTTTTACTCAAAAATAAATTAATTGAAGTCATCCAGTAAACTTAAATTTATTTTTTTACACAAATGCCTAGGATCATAATATGGCAATGCTTTATGTATATCATTGTTGACTATTTGATAAATTATTAAATAGAAATCTCCAGCAGAGAATGTTCAATGTAACAGAAACAGCCACGAAATGTTTTTCTTAGCTTCACATTGCATACAGCAGCGTAGACACTCCGGTCTCTATTTTTCGCCTATGAATGGCGGAATGCAACATCGCACTTTGTCTTGATACCGAAAGAAATAAAAAAATTACTGCCCTTAAAGAGAATTGAAATCTCAGCCTTTTGCAGTAAGACACTGTCACTCTACGTACGCCATGTTGTTTTCTTTTCTTTGTTATTACTAATAGCATACATACAGCGAAATTTTCAGCTTCAGGTTTAAAACTCAAAAGAAAAACACTGCTTAATCATCTAACATAAAAAAGTCCTTTTAATAATTAATTACAGAACAGGGACGGAGTCCTTATTATCTGCGGAGATCACGGCATGAGGGACGCCGGCGGGCACGGCGGGGCGACCCCCTCTGAAGTACTAGTTCCTCTCGTTTTGATTAAGAGTAATACATTTAAATGTCCTTATAAGTGAGTGCTCATTAAACTAACTCTAATAACTAACTCATTAAACTAACTAAACTCTTGACAAGTGTAACAAGGTAACGTTTTCAAATTACGTTCAAGTCATTATTGTCTTTAAATCATGGTTTTAATACTCTATCTGAACCCACAACCATCACACACAAAAATTCAGACATAATATTGTTAATGTCTCAATTTTCCGTGCTGACATTTATGCACTTCCTAAATTACTGAAATATCTGAATTATTAAGTTCGATTTATAATGTATCAATCTTTCCTTTGTAATTTTGACTGTATTTACGAAATACTTTAGAGTATCTCTTAGTTATGATGTAACTATGTCCCCAGTTTAAGAAAAGGAAATAAATCTACAATTTAGTAGCTTAATTTCAGGTCAGGTGTAGGTCCAACGGTAGCTCAGGTGGACGTAGCGCCAACAATAGCTTGGCTGTTAAACGCACCTATCCCAGGAGAGAGTACGGGCAGGATTTTACCTTCGTTACTGCCTCTGGACATGCAACAACAGCTGTATTTACTTCACGTGCTCGCTGAACATAATAAAATGTATTTACCTAAACACGCAGGTTAGTAAAAAAGAGATCTTTTTGTTAGTTGTACACTGTATTCTCAATATAGAAGGGTAGGTAGAGGGAACCTGGATTAGATTCATTCAAAGCCGTGTCTTGAGAAAATCACAATAATTTATTTTTCTATAGTAGGAATTAAACCAAAAACGGTAGCTATTAAACGGAAAACTTCCTGGAGCAAATACGGGGCGTATTCTAATTTAGTTACTGCCATTGCATATGCAACAGTTATATTAAGTTCATGTACTCGCTGAACATAATAAACTGTATTTACCTAAAAAGTCATTTAGTTTTACGGTCACACTTACCCACCTATTTTTTGAAACATTGCTTGTTTACTGGCGAAACTCTCATCGCCATATCGAGAAAATGGAAATAATTTATTTTCTCCGAATGGGAATCGAATCCACAAGCATTCCGCTTACTGTCAAATGCTGTGGTGCTGCGTTTCGAAAGCACCAAATTAAGAATATCGTAGCAAAATTTGGCTTTACATAAGCTTGCCACAATTAAAAACAATCTAAAACCTACAAAACGATTAATGTTTAAAAATATATTGATTGTAATTTTATTATGTATAACTCTCTATCTATTCCTTCACCAGTACTAGTATATATCTAGCCTCGCCGTATCAGGATATTTTGACAATGTCTGTCGCCTTAATACAATTATTGATTTATCATCTACCCTCTTTTTATAAAACCTAACTTATGTTATATAAAGAAACTATTACATACTTTGGAAAATGCAAATCACAGTACATATTTTATTATTTATTTTACATTGACATATCTATTTAATGCAAAAGTATTTCTATTTTATTTTACATATTTAGAAAACGTATAAAAAATTGTATGTTTTATAAATAAGTATTTTGCTTTCCTAAGTGTGAAGTAGCATTTAAAACGTTTAAAGTATTAACTATTTACCTTATATATAAATATTTACAGAGCTATACAAACAAATAGAACGAGCCCGAATACAATACGCGCATTACCTCGCAACGGGTCAACTGAGCGCTGCTAAAATATCAAAGGAGTTCTACGAGGAAGCGTTAGACGAGATGGCCAAGTTTTTAGCGGACACTACCACGGATTTTGATCTGTTCGCGATGGGTGTTGGCGTTATTATGCTTTATTTTGTGAGTGCTTTTTTGGTTTTAGGGTTGTTATTGTATGTAGCGATAGCTTGTTAGGTTGAAGTTCTGAAAATGAGAGCCTGAAAATAAGTTTTTGTTTTGGCTTTAAGTTTTTTCTGTTCTTGTGAATAAATTTGAGCTTATTTCTTAGACTCAATAAAGGAAACATCAATAAATTATGGACTTGTCTGTAGATAATCTGTTTATCTTCATTGAAATGTGAAATAATGCTAAAAAAAAGTTAAATGTCAAAACTATAAAATTTGCGTTAATGAAAAACTCTCCATTAAAGGGCCAGTCGTGGCACAGAGGCACTAACGTGCGACTGTAAATGCGACAGGTTTTGGGTTCGATTCCCAGTTAAGGAAATAAAATATTTATTATTTTATGTTCTACGCTTTGGTGACTCAAAACACAATGCCTCTAGAAATCGGCGGAAAGTGGGGAGCTTTTTGTAACGAATTGTCTTAACACTAGGTTCCTAGACTCCTACTGCATACCCTGCTATGAGCGGAAAAACATTCAATAATACATATAAATAAAACATTTCAGATAGTCGGGGCTCTCGCGTGCGTAACACTCTTCTCTCTCCAACTTGAATCACATAGAAAAATAAGTATAAAAAAACACAAACCAAAAGCCGGAACGTTATTAGCTTTCACCATAATGTACGCCATTTTATCAAGCATATTAGTAACAGCGTGTTTTATAACTGAAACTAAAAGCGAATTTTGCTCGTTTAAACCAGAATGGTGTATAATATTTCTAATCACAGCTTTGTCTATGAATTTAATGTATTTTATTATAAAATCTGGTATAGAAAAGACTAAAAATCTATCGACGTTACAAGAATTGAACGCGATAGATTATTTATTGATCTTAGGAACGTTATTTCATTCTTGGTCATTCTTCGGAACGAGTTTCATAGAAGAGGAACACATGACTTGGTATTATTTTTGGAACACGTTAATGTTTTTTGTATTAATAAGAACGATAGTTGTGGTTGTTATTTATTTTGGCAAGAAATGGAGTGGGGCTACGGAGTTTCAGGAGAAACCGGAGTTGCAGAATAGGATGAGTTCAGTCAGTGTTAGTATTGTACCGCAGTGGGTGTTGCTGATCGCTTTGCATAGGTGAGATTTTGTATACTATTTTTGTTTGTATTTAAAATTTTACTTTATTTTTTTTTACCTTCAAAATAAAGGTTTCAGGAGGATGTGAAATTATTTCTAATTTTATAAAAATCAGCTTCACGCTGTATCCCGCACACAACAGGGTAGGCAGAGGGGACCTAGTGTTAAGACACTCCGTTCCCCACTTTCTACCGAATTATTATTCAATTTATTATATAATAAAATTTACTAATTTCTTATACTGCAGATATTTAAGAACTATGAATCAAACTGGTGACCGTTGGCTGTTTCTACCAGACACGGCGGATTGGCTCAATGCTCCTGAGAATGCTATTTATTTGGAAGCTCATCTAGTTATAGGTATATATAGATAATATTCTGAAAGCTAAATTTGTAGTAATAGTTAAATGTTTTTTTTATTATTTCGTGAAAATACAACCTTTGTTGAGTGAAGCCGTCGCGGCATACCTTATACCCTATAAGGGAAATAATTTCCTCGCTCTGGTAACAACGTAAAGTGCGTCGTGTGTGTGTATGTTATGTATCGTTCATGTTCGTTTATTTTTAATATTTACGTTTAGATCCGGCTATTTATGATGGTTGGAATAAATGGGGAATCAAACCCACAACTGTCTCATTATAGCTAGACGGTATAGCACTGCGGCTCGATGGATTCTACAAATATGTAAATTAAAATGCTTTTATCATTTCCAGGTACTCTTCTAACATTAGGAATATGTCTCTGGAACGTCCGTCATATGAATAATTACATGCAAATGCATTCAGCTTTAACAATCTCAGCCACAGCTTGCATTATATTCTATAGAATAACCACAAATACCCTACAAACACCCATAGAAAGTATGAAAACGTGGGATCCCGTTATAATAGTTAATATATTCTGGGTCTTGCTAATAGCACAATTTATATTCGAAATATTAACATACACTGGATTATTTAAAATGTGTGGTTTCAAGCCGACTGGTGCTAAGTTCGTGTATAACAAACCGAAAGCGAAAAACGAGGATTATTTCTACGATGAAATGTCAGAACCCTGGA